>OZ026630.1:47206033-47516033 GCA_964020975.1 Hermodice carunculata | reverse complement strand
ATTACTGTTGTTAGACTAACAGGCAGTTATTTATTTATTTATTTATTTATTTATTTTCATTTGTTGTTTTCGTTGGTTTGCGGCTTTTTTATTTTTGACAGTAAATATATAGATCTATAGCTGGAATGATCTTAAAAACTTCAATTGTTTCAGCTGGAACACTAATCAGCTTATTATCATTGCCAGAGTAAAAGATTGCATTTGGTGAACTTGACAACATTAAGTTTTATATAAAATTAGAAAAGCATAGAATACAATCCATGTCCTGAATCCTCTTTCACATTTCCAGTTCAGCTACTTTTCCAGTAAGGTCTAATCTACCTGCATTCTGTATGCATGAAAGATCAACTACATTTAATGTATATATTTGTCACTGCCATGCAAAATACCATATGTATTCAAATATGGATGGATTATTATTTGATTATAAATGTATTTCATCACTCTCACTGTTTGTCAATGTCTATTTCATATGAACTTTTAATTTTCAACCTGTTCACACCAGTGTACATACTGTATGTTACATACAGAAAGACATCATGCACGTACACAGGACCTTTTTACAGGGTTCTCTCTTAAAATGCAGGCAGTTGGATTTACACAGTAGACTGTGTTATAGCAAAACTGACTTAAAATGTGGATACTTTTCACATGGAGGTAAGGAGAAAAGAACTGCAGTGGCAGCCATGGCACCCACCCTGTTATATCAGGAACTGCTTTAATTTGTTATGAGGGCTTTTATAAAGAGGGAGCACTGTATTTTCTACACTTTCAAAAATTACACTTTTCATCACATATAACCTTTTGCCCTCACAGCAATGTTAAACTTTCTTTGAAATATATTCCAACAAGAATGCACACCTCCAGCCCACAAAAAATTAGTGTATTTTGTTGTGCATTCAGCTGAAAACACATAGGTGTACAGATCATGACCTCTGCTATTCTGTGGAGATACTGCTTCACTATAGTACAATATGAGAGGTAGGCCTATCCTATACATAAAATCCTGGCACTAGAAATGCGGATTGCCATTTGGGCTTGTATGCTAATGTAACCTTGAATATACTACTTTAATTCGGTACTGAAGATAGAAAGTTACAAACAAAATTCACCTATGCACTTATATTCCTTGTAAGAAATTTGGTGTTTTTATGTACAGCAGTATAAAATTTACGGAATTGCACATTACAGTGGAATGTAACAGGTACACAATGTGCGCAATCCCAGCTCTGTGAGCTCAAGTGCCCTCCACTACATGGGCATCAGAACCTTCTATACTTGCTCTTCTTTATTTTGGAAACATACCTAAGTTTGATATTCTATTATGGTTGAGCCAAAGTGTTGTCAGTTCTGGCAAAACTGGGAACTTCATATGAGAATTAATGCTGTTGTGGTCCAGTATAAGAGTCTTGATCCTTGGCATGTCAATCAGGAACTTGTAGTCACTGGTAACACGATTAAGGTATGTGTGCTGCTTATGGGTATTTCCATATACATGCATGCAATGCCCCCCCCCCCAATATTACTTTGCTTATGCAATATTACAAATGCCCAGACCTAAATACACATGAGACTTTTTATTACTTTCACCAAAAATACAATGGTATGGTAAATATCATAACACAAAGATATTTCAACTAACACACTAAAGCAACTAAAAATGCAACAAAAATTGAAGGAAAATACAGAAATAAAAGAGAGAGAGAAAGAGATAAAAGAATACCCCAATGTATATATACATAAAAGACAAATTTTTCTGTGCCAGTCGAAAAATCTTTTCTGAGCAGTCCATGACTCTTTGGAGGCTAGGATAGCTGTATTTGATCTACAGATACCTGTCGAAACATGTAAGTAGAGCTGGTCGATTTAGCTTAAAACCTAAATTTCAACATGGTGTCTTGAGAGATCAGATCACAGAGAGAAGGAGGACAGTGCCCACCAGGCAATCGCTGCAGCCAGCCATGGGCGTTGATCCAGTGACCACTTCTGCCTCTCCTTTGCTGGGAAAAGGCCAAAAGATGGACTTATGGAATCACTTCATGGCAGCCTGGGACAACCATGGCACTGCTATGGTTGTCGCCAGCAACTTGGCCGTGTTTGCTCTTGCAAGAAAACATGCTGGTTCTGTGCTGATTGGAGAGAGTACAAGTGGCTGCTCTACAAGCAGGCCCAGAAGAAGAGTGACATGCAAGGCTAGATGCAGGGGGCAAGTTCTTGGAACCAAACGATGGGCTTTGGACTCTGACTCCATTGAGTTTTCCCCTGCAACTCTACTAGATAAGCATAGATGAAACCATGAGGCTCGCTGGCATGCTCAGGTGGCTGCCGCTGTACACCTGAAAGCCCCCAGGGAAGTAAGGAAAGGAGGTGACGTTGTTGCAAGCAGGGAGACACAGAATCACCTAAAGGTGATCACGAGTGCCCAGCTTAGCCTTTGGCAAAGACCAGTGCTCCTTTAGCCAGTGACCTGAGGCTTGTCCTTGCCTTGGAGTCTATGGCTAGGAACACACAGATACAGGCTGATATGCTCACGGTACTTATCCCCCCCTCTCAGCCCACCAGTTCGGGGACCTCTCTGAAGAGGCAGGCTAAGTGCAAGTTGGATCTCAGGAGATCTCGGTCTGAGTGCTCAAAGTGGGATAAGTGCAAAGCGGTGAAGCCAGGATGGAAACCCACGGGTTCTTGTCCGGGCATCCTGGAACCCTGAGCACTCGGGTCGAACCGGATATCTGAGAACACTGCAGCCCAGACCAACCTCCCAAGCACCCAGGTCCGAGAGCTTAGGTTGAAAGTCCGGGCATGTCCGAGCACAAATTAAAAGAGTGTACCCAAGTCTCTGGTGGCATCCTCTATCTGTAGTGAGGCTGAATCGATTCCTGCGGTGGTGGCCCCCCTTCATGACCCAAGTGCCATCTCTGGGGCCTCCAGCCCTTGTGTAATCTCTGCAGGCTGCTCCTGCGGGTTCTTCCTGGATGGAGCCGCTCGCGTTTTGCTGTGCCCTGCCTCTCTTTTTTTGAGAGGCTAGTGGAGCTCAAGCTCCTTGAGGAGCAGCAGCTGTGGGATTTATCTTCATAGGCCCCTGCCAGCACTTTTGCCATGCCTGAGTGGACATCTGTGGATGAGCAGCCGGATGCCTCTGTATTGAGTCAGCTCTTGCTCGGCCCTCAGGCTCAGAGCTCTTGCAGCTCCAGCAGGCTCCCTCCAGCCAGCAGACTTCTGAGTCAGTGGCAGTTGTGGCTCTCACACAGAGTCCCCCAGAAGTCCCACTTGCTCGTCCCACTGCAGAAGAGCAGATGCAGGCCACAAAAGAGATGGACAATTTCCACTGAAGTAATTACTTCCCCATCATGAGGTGGGGTGACGGAAAACCTACTTTGGTTCCAAGTGGCTGCCCCATCAGCATTGGACAAACTTCTGTTTGACGAGGCTATGGGTGTTTGTGCCCCTCTCACAGTCCCAGAGTCTTAGGACATTGGCACCAATGAGGAAGATGAGCTCCTGCTTTTGAATTTGCCCGCCAGTGGCTCCAGGCCGCTGGCTTCCAGCTGGCCCTCACGCCGTTGCTGTTGCTCTGAGCAGCTGATTTCCGTGGCTTCCATGGCATAGGCGGAACCTATTGCTGCTCCCATGGATACCACCCCAGGGCTTTTTAACATACTCAAACCCTCATTCAGAACCTGCTGGGTGACAAGGCAGTTGTCACCACAATTGAGGAGAAACACAGGCTGTTGCAATGTCCTGCCAAGGCTTGTCCCTGGAGGACCTGCATTATAGGACCCCCATTCCTTGCTCGCCTTCCATAGCAGAGTTCTACAACCAGCTAATGACCAATGATATGTGGCACTCAGGCTTTCATGGAGACCCTGACCACTGGCTATCTTTGCCAAGGGGGAAGCCTCTCCAGACCAGATGTTCTAGGGTAGTGGTACTCTGCACTGGAGCAGATATTTTCCTCCCGTCCTCTCCCGGTGGATTTGGATTGGGAAAAATTTGATGCTCAGCGCCCAAAATCCACCTCCACATCTGCTGAGGCCTTCAAGAGACTGAAAGAGAGTGCCCCGGGCTTTGTAACGGGCATCTTATTCTGATGTCTCTTTGGCAGCCTTGAGGTCTGTCCTGAAGGACCTGCAGTGCTCTGCCCAGTCAGGAAGGCCTGTACACTCGCGGCTAACCTGTGTTTGTAATGTAGGGATGCCTACCTCAGTGGTTGCCTGACCCGATCTTTCACAGAGCGCAAACAGGGCCCCCCTTCTCCTGCACCTTGTTTGCAGGAGAAATGGCAAAGTTGTTTGCTGGACCCAGGACCTCTGGGCCCACTCTGCTAGTTTTTTTTTCTGTGTTGAATGTGCAGATTAAGTTTTAGTTTTAAACATGTCAAACTAACTTATTCAGCACTTCTGTAGATAAGCCTACCAAAAAGAGATAATGCAGTGACAGAATAAACAAGATAAAGATGACACAACAATCTGGCCAGGTCTGAAGTGACAGCCACACTGCTGACATCACAACTTATCTGTATATTAATAGCTCTCATCAGGATGTTGATGTGTAGAATATACAAAACTGTTGGGTTTTGCTGGCCGGTTCCATGCACATGGGACTGGTTTGATGTGGTGAGCTCTGAGGAAAATTCTGTACTTCCACATAACATTGGCTCGATAATTGTGAAGAGATCATGCTCTGCTGATCACCATTACTGTTTTAACTGCTGAGAACAATTGGTACAATACAGGAGAGTAAGATACAAGACATAGGCCCAGCAACAAAATAGCCAAATGCCAATTTGTCCGACCCGTTTCACTGTTACAGCAGCTGATCAGATACTGAACATAACAGTTAGGCCTTCTGCTTATATACTATTGTGTCAACGAGACGTGTTGCTAATGTTTTATAGTAATGTTGCATGCTGGTCAGTTACAATCACTGGCCTGGAGAGTCAGTTCGCCCGTCTTATGATGTAATGGTCAGCCGCATGTAAATTACATGTGCTGAATTGTCAAGCTCCTTGACATGAGGGGCATTGTTGATAATCACTGGCATGTCCCAGTGATATCTGGGGGTCCCTTCTCAGAGCAAAATAAATCATTCATGCAAGTGGTTGAGTGGAATTTTTTCAGAAAACCATGTCTTTTCTTTGGGGAATCCTTGTTGGGAATCCCTTGTTCGTGGGAAGGAGAAGGACAGTAAAGGATAATTGTGTCCTGAGTACTGTTTATTATTTGTTGTAGCTGTTCTGCAATAAAGACAAGGGTCCTTACTAAATGTATAAGTTTGTGAGGGAATGAGCACAGAACAATAAAAATTTAGCATAATACGAAATAAGTATGCTCATTTCACAGACAGGCCATATGAACATTTCTTACAAAATTAGCAAATGCCAAATTGTGAGAAATTTAAGTTCACAAATGCCAAACTAGTATTCTTCTAGTACTTCCCAAGCCATATATAAGAGAAATTTCCATATTTCCAAAATATTAATAATATCCCGCTGGTCCCCACAGGTACCGAACCGTATCTCCCCATATCTCACCAAGCAAGACTAGGCAATGAGGTATGCAGTTGGGGTGGGAACTCAATATGTATATCTCCTATTGACCATCCCTAAATGTATCTGGATTGAAAAATTTGGTGGAATCTTGGATCCTGGGCAGTAAATTGTCAGTTGATGGTTATGCCCCAACTTGTAGGCCATACAAGCATCCAGCTTTAAATTAATATGCATGTTTTGACTTGCATCACATTTTTGCCAACATTCCTATTTTTTTCTTTTTGAGAGCTATATATTTTGAAACAAAATAAAAAAGTCCAATATCATAAACTGCCACTGCACTTCTGAGCACACAAGAAAGAAGGTGAAAAAGGATACTGAATTTTGTTGTTGGTCAAGTCCAGCTCTTCAATAATTTTGCCTTTCTGTGCCACTATTTTGGGTGGCATTGCTTGCAAACTCTGATAGGCAAGCGACAGTCTTGAACCGGTCTCTTTGCCATCACCCATGACCATGTCAGTATATTGTGTCAACTGATGCGAATTCTGCTTCCGACACAATATTTCATGTGAATCTAGTGTGTCAAAAGTTTAAAATACAAAATCATCCATCAGTTTGCTTGTAGACTGTAGCGCAGTTGCCATGACGATTGCGCGGAGTGTGTTGATTTCCTGTCAACCGGTTTTCTTTTCCTCAGTACTCACCGCTCCAAATTTCAAGATGTAAACTCTATCAACACAGAAAGACCACAAATACCAAACTGGCGAATAAAACGTCAGTGCCAGTGATTCTGTAATAATTTCTCTTTAGTACAAAGTGCTCACGCGGCAGCCCGGGCTGTCAACTACAGTAATCATGCAACTTTTGGAAGTTTCAGTTCCGGTTTCAGTGAACCAAGGGGTCTAAAGACTAAAGCCGCTGATTACAACGGACGAGACAGGCTCCAGCAAAGCCCAATGTTAAGTCTTGACACTTCCGTGCGGCATTAGAATTTAGAGGCATTATGCCATTAAGACTGTCATCACATCCACAGGCACGGTATTGATCATTCCACGCTTTCCCGAAAATTGCAGAATCCAGCACATGAAACGTATGAAACTTGGCCTTTTTGCAGGTCGATGCGGTAAGCTGTGAACTGGTGAGACGATTCAGACAATTCTTACTCAAGCTGAGGAGGACACGATATTTTGTTTTTGTTTCGGCCTCGATCAAGGAGAATCTATGTCAGTGGTAGCCCCTTGAACACATGAAGTCGGTCGCTTAGCTCTTTTTCAGCCTACGTCGCACGCATGGCCATTTTGTCTGTTTATGAAAGTCACATGATCATTGTGGCCTGTGGGTACTATAGGTCTTGGACCAGTAACCTAGGCCTAATGCATTTACATGTTAAAATAGCGACATTCGCTGGCTTATTTCTCCTGTTTGAAACGTAAAACTGCAACTTCCTTGGCATTCTGCTTCAAGTTTATACCAGTAGCAACAAGTTAAAACCAAGAAAATGGGGGGTCATGTGATTAGATTTTTTTTTACAGGTGCATTTGTGTACCTTACCTCCATGATTGACCGTTCCGCGCCAAATATGTCTCCAAAAATACACAAAGTTATCACATGATTTAAAATATTTCTAGAGTAGCAGTGCCTTTCTAAACCTCACAGTTGATAAGTATTTTCCTATCCAAAATGATGATGGGACTTAATTTGGGATGCTCTGCTCCTGTGATATTAACATCCAATAGACACAGCAACAGTATTCAGTGCTCGATCAAAAGTTGTGGATCAGTTGACCCGACCTTGAGGGGTTACTGGTCCAAGACCTATATATAACAGGGGCATACCCTGACATCACACCACATTGCATTCCACCAGAATAGGATCGATAGTGAGTGCCAGTGGTGACTCCCCACTCTGACTGGTCATGTCGTGACCCCATTACATTTTCCAGAAAAGTCGATGCAAAGTCTTCTCCTATATTTGTAACGGTACAAATTAAATGTAACTATATTAATATTATACTTTGCAAACTTTATTACACTTTATGAAAAATATGCGTTAGAGAAAGAAACGTGCATTCAAATTAATTGACGACGGCATTCCATGATTGCCCTCAATTTAACTAAATCGAAAGGTCGCTGCAGATATCTACGCCAAAAGTCACAATGAATAAAAACGATAAAAGGTCGTTTGTATTTAATTAGAGTTTCACTTTGTGAGCCTATTCCCAACTGATGGACAAAGTTCAAGTAGAATCTACACATGTGCGTGTAACGATAAAAACTTAACAGGGCTGTCCAACTGGATCATTATTAGCAAAATTTTGCTTCACAGTTGTTGAAAAATGCTACAGAATTCATCCAAAGTAAGTGTTTACCATGTGAAGGAGTTGAGAAAATGCTCCAGGTAATCCAAATTTTGCTACAGAGATTTCCAGTTGGACAGCACTAAAAAAAACAAAACAAAACTTAATTGTTTCAAGTGCTACTAATTAGCATAATTTCAATACAGTTTTTGATCACTGTCCATTAGATGGACAGGTGTCACAAACCTGTATGTACCACTTTAAATTTTGTGTCTATCTGCAGGGGTCGGAAGATACGGAGCATTTAAAATATTAATTGCCCCTAATTTGCATAATTTTTAACGTGACATTTAAATATGATGCTAAACCCATTTGTTAGATTTGATGCTAAACCCATTTAAACTAAGAAGTAAAAATTACTGCATCAACACCAGATTCCTATGCTTTGTAAATCTAGCGCATAAAATGACTGCAACAAATGAAACATGTACACATTGAAATACATGTATTTATAAGCACATGTATTTGAGTTTCACTATTTACAGGAACATAAAAACATTTCCGTGACAATCTTTACTAATATCAACTATCAGGCTCACCTAATCCACTGTCATACATAACACTCAACTTCACTTAGCTCTTATTTACTACTAGATCTATGTGTTTAACTATTGAGTGTCACCAGCATGAATGTGTCAAAAAACTTAAGTTGTACGTTTGCACAGGCAATATCCAACTTCCCGTAGCTTCTAACAAAAATCAATACCATGGTAGATGTACATGTTTGACTATCGAAGTTCAGCAACCTACATAAGGTGTGGACAAACTTAAGTTGCAAGTTTGCACAGGCTGAACAGGGATGACATAAGATGAATCTTTGTTGGAGGTGGGCAGTGTTTACAAAGGTTGTGAAATAATGTGATAGATATTTAACTGATAAGCAAATGTGACTGCTGGGTCCAGAAATACAACAGCTATACAAGCTCTGTCTGCTCCAATGTACCCACTGACCCTGACCAAAACCTTCCATATTACAGTTGGTCATTACAGGAACATATGTCTGTGTACGAACACAGACATATTGTTTTTCTAGGAATTCTTTCTTTCTTTCTTTCTTTCTTTCTTTCTTTCTTTCTTTCTTTCTTTCTTTCCAGGCAAATTTGTCCCACATTTCATTTGAAAAGTATTACGCGTAGAAACTCCAAACTTGGCCTGATTATACTTCTATAGATGAAGTCTCGCCTTTTTATAATGAGAGGTCATGCATGCTTTTCAAAATTATGCAAATGAGGGCTTATTAAAGTTTTAAATCTTCAATATCTTATACATACTATAGTAGATGTGATGTGGTTTCGAGTGTATAGGATTTCGATCATGGCAAGGCAAAGGTCATCTCAAATGTCAAAGGCAAAGGTCATGTCAAGGTCAAAGGTCAATTTTGGGCCAAAATGTTATTTTCAAGGTCAAGGTTTACTTCAGGAAGAGGTCATCTCCAGGTCAAAGGCCACTTTCGCCGGTGGCTTTCTTCTAGGCATAAATTGGTCAATTTTTATCCAGTTTTGACCAAGTTGGGCTCAAATTGTAGCTATTGTAACACTGCACATTTTTGAAACTGCATGTGACCTCTAAAGGTCAAAGGTCAATGTCATTTGGACTTTGAAATTTGCATCCAGCCATAAGCTTAATGTAATGTGAAGTACCAAAGGATGAAAGTTGTAGCCTTTAATATTCATAACTTTTGAAGGTACACAGACAGATTTGCTTTGAAGCAAATCTTCTTTTCTAGTTTGGATCTGCGTTCGAGTGAGTTGATCTGAATCTGCCTTTACAAAGACATGCTAAACTTTGGTTCATATTTCATCGGATGCTGCTATGTCACTAACCTATCAATTGTAGTTGAAATGGCACCTTTCGATGATGATGATGATGATGATGATGATGAGGAGGAGGAGGAGGAGGAGGAGGAGGAGGAGGAGGAGGAGGAGGAGGAGGAGGTTAATGCCCTCCTCCGTGACACCTCTCAGTCAGCACTAACTTACTGTGATGAGGAGTCACACCAAGGAGGCTTCAGACTATGTAGCCTGCCTGGGGAAGGGGTGGGGGTAAGGGTGGGGTGGGGGGCTAGTATGCTGGTACAAGTACATGTAATATTTTGCCTTAGTACAAGTAAGGAGGCTAGATATAGCCTCCTTGGTACAAGGTACGGAAAATAAAATGTGCAAATAATGGTTGATACGAAGTACAGAAACTGAAAAGGCTTTTATTACCTACGGCAAATAAAAATGCCCAGTACGCCAGTATGGAAAACCCCTTACCCCCTGCTTTGTAGCACAATGCAGACAAGTGTACTCTACCAACACAGATAATCTCCCTATAGGGATCGAAGGGTAAGCCAACAGCACTGGGCTCTGGCACCACTACCAGTGTGCTGACAGCTCTGGAGGCCTGGCTGTGAAACAGTTACCAGCTGGGGGTGGGGGTGGGGGTGGGGGTGGGGTGGGGTCGGAGGTGGAGAGTTAGGAGGGAGGAAATATATCTGATTTATGTGCATTCTGAGGAAATTCAGCGACAGAGTTATGGCTGGATACAATTTCAAAGATCCAAATGACCTTGACCTTTGACCTTTCGAGATCAAATGGAAATTAAAAAATGGGCAGTGTTACAACATATGCAATTTGAGCCTAACATGATCAAAATTGGATAAGAATTGACTGCGTTATGGCTAGCAGAATATTTCAAATTGCAAGTTTTGAGTTTCCAAAGTAATAGTGTCCGAGAAAATTGTCGGACTACATTGCGGATATATATATATATATATATATATATATATATATATATATATATATATATATATATATATATATATATATATATATATATATATATATATATATATAGAGAGAGAGAGAGAGAGAGAGAGAGAGAGAGAGAGAGAGATAAATAGCCCCGTAGCTATAACATGAATGTGTCCTCAGGTACCACTATTGATATCAGGAGCTTTACCTACCGTGATAGCCGACCGTTACTTGATTTGGATCAAGCTTTACGTGAACACATGAAACAAATGGTTGAACCTGTTAGAGACAGCAGTTAGCTTTGTACAAGTTCAATATCCATTAACTAATTCCCATTTTGGACTGAACCAGCAACTTTCCTCGGTGCATTGCGGCCAAAGAGCGCCATTATGCGCCAAAACTGCACTGAGGAAAGCTGTTGACCTGGACTATTATATTCCATATAACTTCAGGCATGCTGTTACTTGAATGAAAGATCTGTTTACCAGAAATATGAATCTAGCATCCTTATCATAATTCAGAGCAGTTCGTGTTAAGTAGTTCGAGTGCTTTGCAGTTGCAGTGGGCACTGATACAGCTGAAAGGTATTCTCCTGATTGGGATCAGTGAATCGTGACTCATTGATCTGTTCTGAGCTGAATGCATTTTGCAGCTTTTCTATATACAGTGATCAGTGATCCTTGTGCAAGATAACAATTTACACAACAACACTGCTGAATGTTTTATACTTGAGTTCTTGTCTTAGCACAGATTAAGCTTTCAATATCTATGTTTTCAACTAGGCAAAAAATGTACATTAAAACAATGGGATTTATCCTGTTAGGCCAACTCGTGCACATGTAAAGACTCGTCAGTGCCTTAATTTGTTTCTCATTTAGTGTTCTATAAACACTCGTGTATGGGTATATCTACACTTTTCTGAACTCGTCAGTTCATATTCGTGTTTGAATCACCGTAAGCACAAGTAAGTACAAAAAACAAACAAAAACAAAAACGCAAAAAAAACCCCAAAGCAAAACAAAACAAACAAACAAACAAACAAAAAGACAACCCCCTCAACCCGATAATAATAATAATAATAATAATAATAATAATAATAATAATAATAATAATAATAATAATAATAATAATAATAATAATAATAATAATAATAATAATAATAATAATAATAATAATAATAATAATAATAATAATAATAATAATAATAATAATAATAATAATAATAACCCCCAACTTTTGGTCGCCAGCAACACTTCCGCAAGGACACTAGTCAGGGCCCATGCAGTGAAAGTCCCAATTCAAATTGGGATAAGTGACATATGTGTAATTCAAAGAGAGACGTGTTTATTTCTTCTAGAACTACCTGTAATGAAACACTTTGGACGGACATTATCATATCTAATTGTTATAAACATATCTGTATTTATTTGAAATCGACACATCTCAGTTTCTTATATTGCAGAAATGTACATCTGTATCATTAATATGGATAATACATGTCCAGTAATAATAATAATAATAATAATAATAATAATAATAATAATAATAATAATAATAATAAATATTTACTTTTATATTAAAGTAATGTGCAATTCAAATTGGGCGAAGCGACATGTCTAATTCAAAGAGAGACGCGTTTATTTCTTATATCTATCTGTAATGAAACAGAAAAAAATATCTTTTTGGAAGTACATGTAGATATAACTTGGCGTGCTATACACATTACATGTTCTAGCTAGACGTGGAGAAGTCTCAATAGAGACTGACCAGTCCATGCTCCATGCATCTTACTTGACAAGTTTAACAAAAGATTGTTATGGTTTTAAATTGTACAGTAAAGAATATAGGCATCACTTTAATGGATGTGCAATATCATTGTTACTATACGATGAGAGATGGCATAATTGACAATGAACAAGTATTTTGTCCAATGATATCAGACCTAGATCACTTATTTCCACGTTATTTATGCAATACCAGTTCCGTCCATCATAGTTTGGTCGCATGTCGAAAAAGAGCTAGTAATTTAAGATGTTATGTTATATTTTCCCTTGGCTTTAAGCGTCGATAGAGAGGTATGTTGCTGATGCAAAACAGCAATACGTGCAATATACCAGCAGTGAAATAAACCAACTTAAAAATGTATAGAAAATCAGCGTACGGTTCTCATTGGACAGATTTTGTTGATCGTTGCAGCATGAATACCTTGTGCCAAGGTGCATACATCAATTGTTGTCAAACTTTGTTACGAACATCTGTAGAAGCTTATACCTATACAATACTTAATGGAAATTAAAGCTTGAAAGGATCCAATACGACCAGTAAAAGGAAATTTTCCATGTGTAAGAAACTATCGGTTCCTTCTGAATTGCATTGCCTTTTCTCTTCTTTTATGCAGTCTATGTCTTCGGTTTTGTTGGGTAGAAAGACAGGGCTTGCCTTTTATCTATCCTTTCTTGTTATATCATGTTAGTTATTTTGTATTTGTTTCGTGAAGAATCAAGCATTGATTGATTGAAATATACATAATGACATCATGAGACTACTTATGTAAATGCATTCCTCTAAAGCAGCATAAAATAATGGCTTTCACATTTTTTCTCGTATTATGCTACGGTTTTTACATCTGAAACTAAAAACCTGCATCTACGGCTTTAATACATGCTGAACTGGCGAAGCTACGGTTCACATATATCTGTCCTTTCTCAAGTTCTCTCTGTGTGTGTGTGTGTGTGTGTGTGTGTGTATGTGTGTGTGTTTGTTTGTTTTTTATTGTTGTTGTTTTGTGTTTGTTTTGTTAGTCTGTTTTTGCTTTTCCAGCATGGAACATCTATCTCACTGTTAGCCCTGCCGCCAGGAAGGACTATATTATTCAGGGATTTTCTGGAACATTTCCTCAAGAGCCACATTGATTAAGAAATTGTGATTTTTCGGCCACATTTTATGTGACAAAACAGGGAAGCAAATATGAACGGCCATGCATTATGACGTAGTTCATACAAACATTCAAGGGGGTCTATCAGTTATCATATGTAATGAAAATAAATGGCAAATTATTTTGGGTCATGAAAAATCCGTATAGGTTAACTTGTGAGCAAGTCAATGAAATTATCGACGACCCAAAAGAAGTTACACGATTTTTGCGGCAAGTAACATTTTATGGATTGCCAATCTTTTACCAAGAGGCGTGAGCATGATATAAATTATCCTACTGTTTCCACTAACAGCGAGGCAAGAACAACATAGAAGTTTTCAGTAGAAAATATACAAGTACATACTGATCCATCAGTTTTATTTTCATTTGATAGACGAGCTTTGACAGAGGAGGATTTGGTTATTTGTAACCAAAGGACAGATGTATTCCCTGATGTAATCAATTACCTTCTTTCAAACTTGCCAAATTACTGCCATTGGGAATATGCTGTATTTTTCTCCACATGCAAGATAACTTACGAGTAGCATGTTTACGTTTAAAAAAAATAAAATAACGTTTCCATCTGTCAGCACAAGTTTACAGAAGTAAACCTGTGGAATAGTCCATAGTAGATGTGGCCACGAATGGCCATGTTTCCTGAAGCATCCATAACAAAAAGCCTTTTCAAATGTGTTTTCAGTGTGTTATATCATAATCAAACCTTGCAAGACTAGTAAGTTTTGAGAAAGCGTAGCGTAAAGCTAGATGGGTCTTCATGAAATCAACGGAAATAAAAAGAAGAGGGTCCAACTCCACGAAACCACATTTTTTATTCAGCGGTATTTTAAATACCACGAGAGTGGATCAAAAAGTTTCTGGTCTAGCCCTGCTACTGAAGTGTTACCATAGTTTATTTCATATAAATTAAATAAGCAACGTCCTTCATGAAAAGCACAAAATGATTAACATGTGCTGCAATAATATCACGTTTTTGTCAGATTTAAAACAAACAAACAATTTCTTCATTAAGATATACCCATAACTATAGGACCAGAAACCTCCATTATTTGGGTGTTTTTTTCTTCAAAATTATGAACAAAGCCACAAACATCAATGTATATTACTTGCCATTACTTAGTGGTTAGATTTCTGCCATTTAATTTCATTCGTATTATAATTATTACTTGTTTTTAACCAAAACGTTTTTTACCATGTGGCATTGTGTGTGTTGGGGGGGGGGGGGCATTGTAAACAAGGACATAATTTATTTATATAAATATATATCGACAGTAACTGGAACGAAAATATTGCAGGGACTACCAGTCCTTATTGAGAAAATGTTTGCACAAATAAGATGTACCCGATAGTATGAAATATATGTTCAAATTACACATTTTTACTTCCTGTTCAAAAAATCAGCAAAACGCATTTACTTGCCATTTTTTTATATGTGTATTTATGACCTTGATGGTAGACATAATGTGTGACACTTTTACACCAAGATGTTGATTTTGCGTCACAAGCTTTGGAATGAGGTACCACTAGACGCCTTTTTTGGGATATGTCTTTATTGCATGGACGGGATGGCTTCTCAAATGGTCAAATGTTCTTTCGTAAAAGAAGTACAACTTTATATAATGAAAAAACAAAAACACTTGATATGACTCATGGATTACGAAAAGATTTGATGGTTTTGCTGGCAAAAAATTCTTTCGGTCACACTTCACTGGACTAGGCCAGAAACTTTTTGACTCTCTCCTCCCCCTACCCCCACTCCCACGTAGTTTTGGGCCACCACAACCAAAAGCAGTAACAGAAATTAATAGCAGACACCCTAAAAAGTCGAAATTTTGAGTTTTAAAAGTCAAAATTGTGAGAAAAAAATCGAAATTGTGACCATAGGAAGTCTAAATTTTGACTCAAAAGAGTCGAAATTTCGAGGAGAGAGAAAAAAAAAAATCAAATTTACAAGTTTTAAACGTCGAAATTTCGAGTTTTTAATGTCGAAATTTCCTGAGAAATCCCGAAATTACATGATTTAAATGAACAAAATGACATTTCGGCTGGCGTTAAAAGTGGTTAAGCGCTTCTATTTCTATCGCCTCTTTAGCCTGGTGGTCTTGTTCATGCATTGACATATAAAAATAATCGGTGAGATAAGGATGCCCTCTGTCCCCTCTGTTGTTCATCTTCAGTGTTGAACTATTAGCAATAACAGTACGAAAACCCCAAACTACAAAAGATATTCAGGCTGATGATACTGTTATTAAAATGTCTCAATTTGTTGACGATACAACCTTTTTTTTATAACTGACGAAAAGTCAGCACATGATGTACTTGAACTAATACAAGATTTTACATATTACTCTGGTTTAGAAGTGAATCTAGACAAAACTGAAGCAAGATGGGTAGGATCCAAAGTTAACACTCCACATGGTAACTTACAAGTAAAATGGACACATGGTCCCTTCAAAGCTTTGGGAATATGGTTTGATGAAGATGCAAAAGTCATGCAACTGTGGAACATTGAAAACAAAATGGCCGACATAAGTAAATTATTAATAACATGGTCATGTCTATCACTAATTGGTAAAAACATGATAGTAAAATCTCTGGCTGTATCCAAAATACTATATCAATGTTCCTGTATTCCAGTCCCTGAAGATATGAAAAAAAAATCCAAGAGACAATAAATGGATTTATCTGGGCTGAAAAGACACCTAAGGTTGAAAATAAGGTGATGTATTTAGCTTTTGAAATCGGGGGATTGAAAATTCTTAATTTCAAACCAGGAATCAGTTAATTGATATTGACATCGATTGAATGACTATTTGCTCAAAATAATTCTAAGTGGAATGTATTAGCTCATATTTTTTTTAACAAAGATAAAATTTGTAGATTTGATAAGGTCAAGAGCAAAACAAGTATAAAGATGAGTGTATACCACATTTTTAGCACGAATTACGACGCGAGTGGAACAAAAAATTTCAAAGGCTATTCTCACCAGATTCAGTTAGCGACATATTGCAATAATGTCTTTGGTATAATGACTTAATTCAAATGGACAATAAATCAGTGTTTTATGAAGGTTTGTATGTGAAAGGTATGATGTACGTTAAAGACTTGTTTGATGAACAAAGGCGATCGAACCATTATTCAACTTGAATACAAATTTTCTACAGAATTACAGTCTCTTGGATGCATTGCCGTACCTGGGAAAAAAGTAAAAAACAATGTTGTTGCTTTTACACCAACAAATCAGTGTAAACAGTCAAATTTGTAAGAAGCAAAGACTTTATTGGGAATTTCAAAATAAGAGTACTGCAATCCGGATCGCAATATAGAAATGGGACAAAAAGTATGTTATCATAGAAGATCAATGTTCCATTTAAGTGCTGCTGGGAAACAAAATTACAAACTTTTCAGTTTAAAATTATTCACAGAATAATATCTACTAATAAGAGGCTGTATTATATGACCATTAAAGACTCGGACAAATGTAACAGGTGCGCAGAGAATATTGCTACAATAGAACATAGGTTTTATGAATGTGATAGTTCCCAACAATTTTGGGATTCTTTTCAGAACTGATGGTCAAGTCTTTTTTACAATTTTGACATTCAGTTGAATAAAAAAGATATTGTATCAGGATATATAGGTGAACCATCTAAAGTAAACTATTGTATTTTAATAGCGAAACTTTTTATAGATGTTCAGCTACAAAAGAACAGTATAACCTAAACTTTCAAGTTTTTTTAAAGGTATTAAGAAGAAAGATACAAGTCATTTAACATATTATGTTAGACAAAGACAAAAAGCATATTTATGATCAAAACTGGTTAATTATCGCAAACGACTTGTAGAATGTATAAATTTCACAAATATGAATTGGTACATATGGCATATTGGATGCATGAACAAATACAACCGTATATTGTAAAAATGATGAAATAAAGATTATTATGAAAAAACATAAACAATCCAATAAATACATTGTAGGCCTAGGCCTATTAAAAATGAAAATGATTTCTTAAATAAATATAAGATTTCCCCCCCCAGGCCTAATATTTTTATAATTCAACAGAAATGTGCAAGGAAGCACAATTAACATTTACCCCCCCCCCCCACCCCCAAAAAGTAAATTCCCCCAAATTGACAAAAGACGCACAAGCCTCTGAATCTATAGAAGATTTTTAAGAAAACCTATGTAGCCTAATTTGAAAGAAACGTTACATTCTGGCTAATTTTCACGTTAATATGTGCCCCCCCCCACACTTCAAACGCCTATACATACATACATACATACATACATACATACATAGGGCCTACATACATACACACATACATACATAGGCCTACATACATAGGCCTACATACATACATACATACATACATACATACATACATACAAGGCATGTAGCAAGCTCATTCCAAAAGTTGAAATCCTGAACGTGTATAGGCCTTTATGCCTGATAACATTGATATTATTGAGAAGAACTTCGCATCATTAATTCAGGTAATACCAACACAAATGAAATGTTTTAAATGTGTAACATTTGAAACATTTCACTGTTATGATACTTTTTCTTTCTTTCTTTCTCTTTCTTTTTTTTCTGTTTGTAGTATGGCATGGAGCCAGTCCCGTGCACATGGAAGGCAGCTAGGCCTGTAAAAGCCCACAGTGCAGCCTTCTAATTGAATGCAGCCCATATTCGTTTCCACAAATTTGGAAATTGGAATGATGCATATGAGTCAAAAAGAGCATTACATTGAAGAGAGTCTGGTATCAATTAATAAATTTCAATTTTTTGAAAATTTTAAAGTATATTTCGAGCGTAGACCTGTACATTTTGCTGAATGTCAGTAATTTGCAGTGTCAGTCCATGTTCAGGCGGAAAGATAGATTGCCAGACAACGCGAGAGTTTATGATACAATGCGAGAGTTTTGTTCAACATGGCGGTAGAAATAGAGTCAGCCGAGTGAGTGGTTTACTGTATTTGCCGGTAACTGTGCAAACGTCACATATATGTGAATATGCTGTGAAGTGTGAATGTTACTGTTCAAGAAGTGACATTTTGCATCTTAGGTTTAGTCTTTTGGGGGCTGGAAGTAGACAGCCGAAAATACTGGTCTTACCCCACCAGTCTGGCCATTTTGTTGCATGCATTTTCAATGGCCCTAGCAGTGTAGCACTAGTAGCAGATTTTGAGGGTATCAATTCAACTTCAACTTCAAGTAGCAGGAGCATGATTTTTACGATGATACAGTCACCACACGACAACACGATTAGCCTACATTTAAATAAATTAAAAAAATAGAAAAGAAGTACTTGTACTTTTTTCGCATCTCGGACTTTGGTGCTTGATTTAGACCGTTGGCGTTGCCAGTGTTGCACTGTTGGGAACATCGGCTCCGCCACGGGGCAACCTGTCTGTCTGCCAAAATCCAAGTGGATCATGTCATTTCTTGGATTCACCTTCCTGGCACTTTAACTGCTCAGCAAATGAAAAAGTGTGAACAACAGACCTGCAGCCACACAAAACTAGGTGAAAGCACACTCCGGCAACCTGTATATTCTTTGTAAACCATGTCCATGTCTGAAAAAAAAACCCTGCTCAAATACATTTTTTGGGACATAATATACTCAAAATTACGTAGTCATAGTTTCATACATTGGACGTTCTTTTCTTCATGTCCAAAATTTGGAATCTTCAAGACCGCAATTGTTTCCATATTGGAAATTTAAAAATGCAAAGTTTAACATGTAAGTGAATGGAGAGCATGGGATGTTTTCACCTAGCTAGGTTCTCAGATGTGTACACCTGTGACGTCACGCTGAAACCAAGATTTTCATTTCAATCTTTATTTATCCTCGGGTCACAGTACAAAATACAGTGTACATACTACTACTGGACACTTTACAACTTGATTGGAATTCTGTGAATTTGAAGTACTTCAAACAGTTCTGAGGGTAAAAGTTACATGCGACATAACTAGTCATAAACCTGAAAACAATAGCAGTGATCCGACATATCACAATAGAGCCCCGCTGTTTTATGACCCTTGGAAGTCGGTTCACTCAGTAGTATAAGCCTTTTGCATATTAATTTCCCACCACAAAGCAGGGGTTTGACGCCAGGCGATCACGGGGGACGTGCGGGTCACTTCACTCACAGGCAGGGCCATATGTTCATTTCTTCACAAAATTAGCGTTTTTTGAGAAATTTAAGTTCACAAATGCCAAACTGGTATTCATCTAGTACTTCCTGAGCCATATATAAAGAAAACAATCTGTCTGCCTTCAATAAATATTCACTATCAAAATATTAGTAATATCCCGCTTGTCCCAACAGGTACTGACCCATTTCTCGCCATATCCCGCTATGGCGCTAAGCGAGACTAGGGAATCAGGTATGCAGTTGTGGCAGGAAATTAATATGCATATCTTCTATTGCCTACATATGGCATCATGATGGTGTTGCCATTTCACACTTCAGTCACCTCTGTGTGAACTTTTTCTTTGTGCATGAATGAAAGTCAGGGGACATACATTCAGGCATTTGATCAGATCTGTTGTCAAAACATGCAAGATGGCTGGGGCAAGAAAGAAATATTAAGATGATATCTCTATGATATGACCAAAACATCTATTAATGTGGCGCATGACAGTACATCTAAAACCAGTCCTTTGAAATTCTATTATGTCTAAATTCCTTTACACTGAAAATCACATTTGTCGAAAACAACTTTGTAGAAAAACATATAGTTGATGTGCCTACTCTCGATATGTTCCTATTGTTGATAGGGTGGTGTGGGTAAAAACACTGTTATTATCACTTGCTAATCTAACTTTATATGTGATGAGTCGCAAGTCTCTGAACTGTGAAATTTTGTGCAATGATGTCTAGCCGTTCCCTGGGGTCTTGGTTGGGGTGGGTGGGTGGGAATTGCCAGTTAAGGCTTATTTGGGTTCCTTATGCTAAGCAAAAAGCACACTTTTCAGAGAATGCACACATTTTATATTTTAATCGCAGAAACCCTAGCTTTTTAGATTTTTCATAAACTAATTTGGCGTTTACTCATACAAAAAATGTTTGCCCTGCTGACCCACTCCGAACTTTATGTGGGTGGAGTTTTCAGTTGCTATATCGAGAATAGGAACATTGTTTTTACAAGCTTGTCACCAGAATTGAAGTGACATGTCTTGCACAGTCCACCTTCATTCGCCAAGAAAAGACCACTTTGTTTAGGTGGTACCATGAAAGTTATTTTGGAACTTGAAGTCCCTGATTTGTAACGATAATTTTCCCATCTATGGTCAGTGATATGTTGTGGTGCATTTTTAATTTTTACAAACCGCACGGCTTAGTTGGTCAAGAACTGGTACATCTTTCATACAGGTCGAATGGAGAACTGATCTAAAATTCATGAATTTTCATCTAAAATTTGTCTAAACTTGATGCTTCTTTGGGCAGATATGGTAGGAATGTACGATCCATATCACACATCTCCTGGCTCACAATGGCAGAGCAAGTTTCTGTGCTGGTTTACGCCTTTGCCTTCATTTTGGACATACAGATTTGTATCTGGCTCTCTGTTGAGTCTGGAGTTGCTGTTGTAGTCAGTGACTTTTATGACCAACAACCCAAAGGAAACTACCCATCCTGTACATTAGCGATCTTCACACCACCGATAAGGCTTTTCTTTGGACACCCTTTCTTTGTGTACATGTACCCTGCAGTTTAAAGAGAACTTGATAACAACCCTTGACAGTGTTGTCTGCAGCTTAAAATAGAGATTTACCGTGCCTTTTTATTTTGCTCCTTGTCCTTTTTCTCCTATATTTTTCTATATTTTGGACAGTTACTTTCCTTTTGGTCATAAAAATTCAACAAATTTTAGATTAATTGAGGAAATAAGTATCAATCTGACCATTCACCGTGACTGAATTATGAGGTACACATTCAAAACTATTTCCATAAAAACAACAAACACTGCTTTGACAGTCTTTGTTTTTGGGCTACTACTTTTGGGTGCCCTTTCAGATGAAAGGTGCCCTGCCCTCTTGAAAAGCGGCAGACAACACTGCTTGAGCTCGGGTGGGTTTTACTGACCCGTATGATCCACCTGCGCCACCATTGTCTGATGCCATGGCTAAAAGGTCAAATAAGCATAGAGCCAAGTTTATTTATTAAAATAAGAACAAAGAAAATTACATCAGGCATTGTCCTTTATTCAGACTGGGACTTTTAGGCAAGGAGGTATCGGGAAGAAATTGCATTACACCTTATGACCATTTGGCAGAGTTCTTTTCAGAATGGTTGTATATCGACCAACACACAGTTCGGCAAAAAGGATTTTCGGCATGTCGATAGTTTGGCAGAATGGTTTTAGATGTATTGTCACAGACCCAGGCTATTCATGATGTGGAATCACCAATTTTCTGAATGTAACTTTGATAAAGCAACAGTGAGAGTATTAATTGCATTTCTTATTAAAACACTCTGTGAGGTAATATGATATGATTGTTTCTTTGTATAATGCATAATTCAATGTTTTCGCGGCAGTCTGTTTACGTATAGCGTAGCATTTCCTTGACGAATGAACCTTGCAATGCACTTTTGGTTTCATTAGAACTCCATGTAAGGCACAGCAAGGGACTGGTAATTTCATGTGAGTGACAGTTGAAATGCACATGTATAATTTCTCAACTATAGATAGCAATGATGATGGTGTGACACTGAAAACATGAGTGCTGACTCAGTCACTGTCAAAAGGTGTCAAATAGCTCCAACACTAACGTCCATGTTTTGTCATTGCAGTGTGGTTCGTCTTATTGAGCAGTACCTGAAGGAAAATAATTTGTTCAGAACATTGGCAATTTTGCAGGTATGTGCCTTGGATCAGTTTTACTATTTGATTAAAAAGATTGGCCTCATATTGGTTGATATATATTTTCATTATATCAGAATAAAAATTGATTGTTCTGTTAGTGTAACTTGAAAATGTCATGAAGGTAGCTATACCACTAGTGGAAGATCAAATTTGAGAGTGATTGAAATTGTCTACTCAACCTTTTTTTTTATGGGGGGGGGGGGGGGGGAGATGAGGCAAGTTACTGTGGGATTTAGTGAATTACATGCAAAAATGAAGTTTGGGGTTCACATGTCTTAGAAATAATATCCAGTGATTTTCCAGAAATATGTTCATATCAAATGATGATTTTGATGCATTTAAAATGAGCTTCCTTGGCAAGCCGTCAGTGCAGGCTTTCCGCCAAATAGTGGGCGCCACTGCGAAACTGTTGCTGATGTCATAAACACAACCTTTGTGCCAGCTAGCAGGCAATAGCCTACAGAACTGCATTAGTACAAGCTTAAGACATGGCAAGACAGGAGAATTTCAGCATTGATCGTGAGTGTGATGATGTTGACAATCTGAATTTATCGTGCACTTTTTCGACAAAGATGAACAAGATCTGATAGAGAGGGCAATCGTGGCAGAAGAGCAGACAATCAATCCATACTGACAGGAACCAATTGCATTTCATGTACCGGTTCAAGACCAACATGATGCCAGCAATACAGAACAGATTGCGGAATCAGACAATCCAAATCACCCCATATTTCTGTCCTTGAAATTGATAACTTTCTGTTAATAAATATCAAACAGCTGCATTCATTGTAATTTTAAATGACCCATCTTTTTACTTTATTTTGGTTTGGTCTCACTTCTGGACCTAGTGAGGGTAAATCAGGCCAGTGAGATCTTTGGTCCAACCGTCTAAAATCTTTGAATTTAGAGTTTAATTGGCCTATCGTAAGGTACCACAACTCACAGAATCCTGCTAAGTTTTTCATTTTGATTGCGTAGACTGCAGTCCATTGTTTGTGACTGTATCAGTTTGTCTTATGCCACTGACCCATATCACACAGCCAGCACAGCAGTGAGGCTGTAAGCTACTGGTGTTACACTAGCAATCAATGTTAATGAGATCAAAAGACATGCCACACTAGCCAGGCATGAAGTCATTTACTGCTGGCACACAAACCGGGAGTACTGCCACTGGTAAGATTAGCGCAATGCTGTGTTTCCTAAGTGCTTTTACATGCAACAATGATTATGAATTCATGGGCTTTTTTTCCCGTATTATGATGAGCTGTGGGTTTGTCAGCTTGAGAAAACCACCAGTATAATGGAGGCCTGGTGAATCTGAAATTGAAACAGGCTCACTGTGGATCTTGAGGTGTTGCGGCACCCTGTAGCAACAGGAGCTGCACCCAGCAGCGACAGGATGACCCATCCTCCATGGATACTGAAATAGAAATGCACATTTCTGTGCCCATTTCTGCTCCTTTTAGAGACCGAGATGTGATACTTTCATAGCTAGTACTCAGTATACTCACCACACCATGCTTGCTATCTGCTCACTACACTGGGTGGTGTTTGTGACGTTAGCACCCCAGCCACTCTGGAGGTGTTGGAAAAGAATAACTCACGATGTGTGCATTTCAAAGGAGCAACTTTAAAAGTGAATAAAGTTACTATTTCAATACCATTAGGGTAAAAAAAATAATGGGTACGGATGGAACAATATACCACAAATCAACTGGATCTACTTGATATGTAAGTCTTACTGTGTCAACTCTCTGATTTGTCATTGGGAACTGAAGTGACCAGGCAGGAAAATAGTAACTTCATGCATGTACATACAGTGGACATAGGACATGTACATGTGTGATACAGTAGTCCCTCCTTTGAGAGACCGCCCCTAGTGCCACCCAAAAGGTGGTCACATAAAGCAGGTGGTCTCTCAAAGGAGGTATAAATAACATGGAAAGTACTACAGAAAGACCTGACAACTGTGGTCTCTCAAAGGAGGTGGTCTCCCAAAGGAGTGGTCTTTCAAAGGAGGGACTACTGTATAACCATTCTGTTCCATGCCAAATTAACCAGTGGTTCTCATTGGGATTAAAGTGTAGTGCTGTTGTGTGAAAAATAACATGGAGTTGAAAACTAGAGTGTTGTATGTTCCAAAGTTGTAACTATATCATGGGACCCCAAAAATCAGCTAGTTCAGAGAAGGTCAGGTGGACAGATGTAGAGAGGGAAAAAAAAAAGATATTTGTTGATTTTACCAGGATTAGGTCATGTATAACTATCACATAAATTACAGCCTTATTCATGTACAATTTGTAAGCAGGAAGACATCAAGTACACTGTAGTGAATGCATGTGATTGTGTGTTCATACAGGTTTGTTTGATTTTGTAGGAAGAGAGTGGTATTTCTTTAAATACTGTAGATTCTGTGGATAGTTTTGTGTCTGACATTAACAATGGACATTGGGACACAGTGCTTCAGGCAATCCAGTCCCTCAAGTTGCCAGACCAGAAGCTCATAGATCTCTATGAACAGGTAAGTCGGGGACAGATCTAGGCCTTGAAAATTTGTAGCCAAATCAGGAAATAAAATAGTAATCACTGCAGAATTCGACCTATCTCTTATATGATTTATTTTAAAATGAATTAACCATTTGCAAAATTGTTCAAGTCAAATTAATAAAACATTAGGATTTGGCTAATGGCACCAGCAGTCCCTGTAAGTATTAACACCGTGTCTTCCCCTGGAAAAAGGTACATTAAAATTAAATTTTCTAAGAATTGATAGACTGAGTTCATAAAACTGATTCTTTTGCTCTGGCCTGGCTTTGCTTACCAAAGGTCTTAGAGCTCATGTGATCATGCATATGCCTGGTCCTTTGTCCATCTTAAATTGGTTGTGATGTAGTGCACAACTTAAAGATTGTTCCTTTTAATTTTTAGCTTATATGAATAAAAACATGTTACATTTAATGTAGGTGGTGCTACCACCAACAGCATATATTTAATATAGCATGATATGTGAAAAAGTTGTGAATATTGTAGTGTCTCCATCAAATGATAGGTCTATTATACCAGTAGTGTGACCTATAGTGTACATGTAATGGGTAATGCATGTATGAATCAAATGTATTAAGACATATACTTTTTTGTTGCCGTCAGAAACAACACATATAATGTCATAATCTCAGGAAAGAACTATGGAAATATTATCAGAGTATGTAAATGTGGGTAAATGTGTGTAATATCTTGTTGCTCGAAATTCAAGCATTAATGTATATCTCAAAAAAAAAAAAAAAAAATAAAAAATAAAATAAAATAACCTGTCTCCTCCCCATGTTTGCAACATGCATGCATTCAATGTGCCCCTTTTCCTGTACAAATGCATACATGCAGTGAAGATTACCAGCACAAAAGTGAGATGCATGCTGACACCTTCAATGTAAAGTTAGCAACTCCCCTTTATGGAGCAAAATGGGAAGTTGACTGCTGGTCAAACTGTAGTACATATTTGGGTATTCAGGAGAGTGGTCTTTTGGTATGATATCTCTCACATTCACTGGTGCAAGAGTTATAAAATTTTTAAGCTGGTGTGCTCATAACACATACATTTTTATGATTATTTTCATTCCAGATTGTACTGGAGCTCATTGAGTTGCGAGAATTGGGTGCAGCTCGGTCGTTACTGAGACAGACAGATCCCATGATAATGATGAAGCAACAGCAGCCCGATCGATACCTTCACTTGGAGAACATGTTGGCCAGATCATACTTTGATCCTCGTGAGGTAAGTTTACATTGTAAATGTCAATATTTTTGGTTGCTTGCTAAGGTCCATGAGCCAATGAGAGAGCTGTTGTCGTGCAATAAATGTGATGCTACCACACTAGCAATGTATAAATATCCAGTTTTATCAAAGATTGTATATATATGCCCGAGTGACTTGGTTTAAACATTTTCTTTCAAAGAAATGTGATCAGGAAGAAAGGAATAGCCCAATATGTATCCCCTTTGGGCATAAGACAGGAGAGAAGAAGATGATGTGGCAATGACACTGGAATGAACATCAATGCACAGAGACAAAACAGTGAAGCCACATTGGGAGAATTGTAGACAAGACAAGACATCGCTGATAGAGAAAGAGAGTATAATTGAGTGAAGTGCAAACATTTTTTAAAGGAAGGCTCTCATGAATCTTAAATTCTAACTTATTAACATGGTCATCCTAATTGCTGGATATGTGTTGAAGTATTAAGACATTTTTTGTATCATATTTTTTTTTTAGGAAGATAAAACTTGAAGTCTATTTACCTTCTATAAGCAAGGTGTCCACCATTAGATGAAACCAAATAGGAATGTTGTGCATTGAGGTTTATGGAACATCCATGGTAACTGTCAGCGTACAGTGAACAGAATTGTTGGTGCAACTCTGCAGAAAAAATGCAAGATAGAGAAACTGCTGCACACCACACAGTAAAGTGTTCCAGTTACTCTAGCCTGTCAGATAGGACTCAGGCATGTGAACTAGTAATTAATTGACCCATTGTGTTGCCTGGAATAATAGTGTAAACACTTGCAGAACATAGTCTTTGAATAGAGTTCTGTTTTTTTCCCCATGATCCTTGAAGATTTACTCATGATGCCTGAAGATCCATACACCCTGTACTTCCTGTGATTGAAACAAATTAATGGATTCCTTCTAAGAAATTAGGCAAACAGGCTGAAACACCATTCTTGCATGTTTCCATATGTTAAGTCATTGTTATAATAACATTGTGACACCAAACTTCATAATTCACGAGAGCCTTCCTGCAACTGGAGTAATAGACTGATTAACTTCAGTGCACATGCAGGCAAATTTCATCTGGAATTGATAATAATTTATGACCTTTTGTAAAAACAGAACAGAAATGAACAGTCCTGCATTCCTGTTCCACATTATCACTGCCAGTTGCAGTTGACACATTGTTAAACTCAGCTGGCTTGTCAGTCCGATGGGTTTATATTTGGGTTGTCTGTCCACTGGCTTTGTCCTTGAGCAATTCAGGGGTGTTTTTTAGTTTTTTTTTTTTTTTTTTTTTTTTTCATTTCAAAATTGGCTGGCCTGATCCTCTTCAAACAGTGGTGTAAAGTAGGTTGGCTATTTGTGGGTTTATACGATACGTCACGTTTCAATCATATTTGGTTTTTAAGGACACTTCAGACACCAAAAACCTTTGCATGGCCGCTTTTGAAATTTAAAAGTTTTTACAAGATGAATGTCCTTTCTATTAGTTGTCAAAATTTCGAGCTTTTAACTAAAGTAGAAATATGTGAAAAACGCCAAAAACCACACAGGCATGTGGACATCCGAACGTCCCATGTGTCATTCTTTTGGTTTTCAGCCGCCAAACGGAACAATGCCACCCGTCAATCATACTGAACAGCCTGTCACGTGGCTGCAGGTAGCAACGGCCCATGGCACAAAGACAGTGGTATCAGGGCGGCAATGCGAAATAAGGCAGCATGCCGAAAGTATGCTTGTGGGCAGGGAAAAGATGCAAACATGGTAACATATCATAGCCTTAGTGGTTTACTTTATAGTTATCTTGCTTGTTTTGCGTTCTAATGAAGGGAGACTTTAAATGTTCAAGAGGAGCGGGAATCATCAAACGATGTCCCTTCAAACTTCAAAGGCCGTGTCGCGATGGATTACCCCGGCGGTCCTTCACACCAAAGACAGGCGGGGGAAAAAATTACACCCTAATCAACGACACCCACGCACATAATAATACTTTATCGGGACCCAGGGATAAGGAAATAAAAGTACAAATAAACACATTGAAATAAGCATAAACGTGAACACAAGAGAAAACACACAAACTAGCGTTACAAAGCTCAGGTTGCAAAGAGAAATGAAACTCATTGAGAAAACAACTACAAAATAATGATAAACTAACTAAGTAGAGTGTAAAGACAAGTCTAACAAGCTAGCTACTTAAGGTATACAGATACGAGACGAGTAAATACAATAAAACACAATCCCTAAAAACGGGGTGAAGAGGTAGGGGGCGGAAGACCAAACCCGCCATCCGTGCACTGACCACGAGTGGTCGCAGGCCGCCCCACCGAAGCAAGGCAAGGCAACACAACTTTCGTTGCCAGGCTAGAGGTCACGGGGCCAGAAGGGCCGCCTCCATGACGTCACACTTTGAAACCAGACTGTCGCTATCGCCGTTTGACAGATCGCTGAATAATGTTTTCCGTACTTCAAAGGCTCTTTTATTCATGCGATTGGCCAAGAATTGATTGACAACCTCCCCAAATGTTCAAGGACGATGTTTGCTACGTTTTGTACAAATATCAACTCAACTTGAGCAAATGGTATTGTTTGAGAGGCAAATGATCAACATCAAAGGCCTTTGAAGCTTGTTTTCTCAGAAAGGATAATAGGACGAGAGCCCCACCTAAGAATGGTTATTCCAAGAAAATGGCTGGGCGAAATTTAATCCGGTTAACGGCTTTTGATTCTTTAATGTCTGAACTGCATAAACGATTCAGCGATTTTCTAAACTTTGCTTCGTTCTTTTTCTATGAAATGAAGAAAATGAACATCTTGAAAATCAAAGGGAAAATTGAAACGTCAAACTTTGAGGATGGATAACAGAAAAATGAAACCAAACATAAAATATCGCAGGATCATTTTTTGTTGCCAATATGTCAGGATTAAGATCCAAGTGTAATTATGATTTTATCACAAATAATTAGTGACTTATATCGACATTTATGGGGTGGATGCTTTGCGGTCAACTTTCAATTGTTTATTCAACAATTTACATCACAGATACCCAAATACGGAACATATAAATTCTTTGGAGTATGACGAGTACACACATATATGATATGTTATTCTAACGCAAATACATTTTGAGCTAGGATTGACTAAAAGCGGGATTTATTTTTGGTGTCTTACCTGTCCTTAAAAGCATTTATATGAGGGGAGGGGGAGTCTTATGAAAACTTTTTCTCAGATATCTACCACATGGCGTATTGCTTCAAAATGCCATAGAAACATTTCAAGACACCCATAGATCTTCATTTGTGTGACAGATCATGCACTCTTTTTTTATTATTCAATGAATTTTTGTGTGCCTTTATTATTTTTTTTTCAAAAGCAATACATGTAGTTATTTAGTGGATTCTACCTTGACTTTTGGGGCATGAAAATTTGTATGTCCAATTGTTAATGACAAGTAAAAACGGTGAGCGGACAAGTGAAAAGCTTAAAGTACTTGCCCTGTTGGATAAGTAAAAACTTCCCTCACATATGTTCCTGTTCTTAAAAATAGAGAAAATGGCCACAGTCAGAGGCTTCGTGACTTGCGATATGTGGGTGATTACTGCAATCTGTGTGTCCACAACAATGCAGGCATCTGCGTGGGGATGCCAATAGGTGACAATAATCCCTATTAAAATAAACACTCCAGGTTTAAACAATTACTTGGTCAGCAGTTGTATTCTACAGGACTTGGCTACCTACTTGATTTCTGTCAAAACAAGCCGGTAATTTCAGTGTCCGTGTAGTGTACATACAATAGACCTTTCCAGTACGATAGATGGCGCTGGCGTCGTTTTCAACAGTGCTTCGCGGATTGGGAAAATCGGGGTGTAACACCTCTGCATCTGAGGGTCAGTGCCATACGCTAACATGGGGAAGCAAGACCACTGCTGTGTGCCAAATTGCCAGAATAATCTAAGTAAACAACCAGACCTAAGATTTTTTGCACCACTTTTATTATTGTAAGCATGGGTCAGTTTTATTTGTGTTTTTATCTGTGTTTCTGGGTGGTATTTTGGCCAGGCTCACGGCTTTGCTGTACCCTAAATCAGCTTCCCTAGCTGTGCATGTTGATGCCGATTAATGCTGCATTTAAAAGGTTGATAGGTATATTTCACCCATATTCAGTTGAGTGACATCTCAAACATGTATTGCTGCACTAATAACGTAAAACCACATGCCTGTGTAATTGAGAGCAATTTTGTGGAGTTCTTGGTAGGATGTTCAATCGCGTGGCTTCGGCCGCCATTTTGAAAAACTTGAACGGCTTGCTCACCGAAGATTGTTTCCTGTGCATTTTCGGGACTAAACCCTTCGTGTACTCATTTTATCAAACATATTTACGAGCAGAGTTATGTGATAGGAAGTGACCTCCTGTTTAGTTTATTTTCAATGCAACAGTGGCCTCAATCGGCACAGTTCTGTGCTCTATAAGTACTTGCTGAAGAAACCATTTTTGTTTGTGGCTGCTTCTTGCCAGCTAGGCTGGCATGATATTTGAATATAGCACTAACTGCATTGTAGTCGACCCCAAAATGTTTCTTATGCTGCGATTTAAAAGTAATTATGCATGTATGATGCAGACACGTATAATAAAAATTCTCCCTTTCAACTTCTGCTCCGATTTCTCTTGCATTCGCCTCCATTTCTAAACCAGTGCTCAATGGCGACCAGAACACCCCGATCACAGGCAGAGCCACCACTGGTGACAAAATGTACTAAACGTTCGCAACACCCTCTAACGTATTGAAAAGGTCTATTATGAGATCAAAGGTACCAACAGTAATGGATTGGCTTATGCCCATTATTGGACCGGGGTTGCAGCAAATCACTGTCAGTCTGATCTGCCCCAGTCATGTCAAAGCCACATAAAAAAATATAAACTTTGCATGGTGAATTCTTCTGCAAGTTAGCATCAAATGCCATTTATTGGTGGGTTCTAACAGTGTTGGAAAAAATAAAGTTCATTTATAGGTGCCGTAAATTGACTATGCAGGCAAAAAACAGCACACAACTGCCAGTCACACCCATTTGACAGTGTGGAATAGATCTACAGTAAACTGAGCATCATCATCGGACCTACTCTCACGAACAGATATTGTGATACATTCAGCACTTCCTTCTATCTCTTACCCTTGTGTATGTGCCTGTTGCTCCAAATAATTGTTGTTATAAACTCTGGAATCTTTATTTTCGTATGCTGCAATATAAACAAAGCTTTCCATTTGTGTGTTCCCTCTGTAAATTATGAAAGATTCACACGTTCACAGGGCAGAAGCCATGATGAAGACACTGTAACACAAGCTGTGATTGGCTCATTTTTGCCTGGAACTGAATTAACCAATCGGGTGATGTGTTGATCCTCAGACCAAATGGCAATGCGGCTGTTTATCTGTCAGCTGTCTGTGGTAGGAAAGATAGTGACAGTGTGCATACTCGATGTGCATTACAAGGAGACCTATTTCTAATTTGAAATATTAAATTTTTCATTTGAATTTGAATTAAAAACACTGTTAATTGCGAGGAGCTTGCCAATACTGTATATGCAAATTGACTATGATGTACCGATAGCATTCATAGATATGCAAATGATGTGCATCCCAACAGAGGCAATGAGAAAGTGGGCCCTAAAACCAATGCAACTACATTGTATTAATCTTTATTAAAGTTTACCTGGGACAGTGATTCCTATAGTCCCAGAAATCACACTATATTTTTCAGTGGAAGTCACCCCATGCAAATAGTTTACTATTCAATTTATATTTCTAATATTTTACCAGTTTCATAGTTAACAGCCATAGTTAGAATCGTCGTAAAAAGTGACATATTTTTGTGAATTTGCAAGCGACAATAAGTGGAAATTAGGATAAATGGTTCGTCCAGGCCTTTGTCTATTGATTGATGAAAAAATGCCATGTTTATTGTATCAAGTTATTTTTGGACAAGTAGAAGTTGAAATCTGCTTGTCCTGTGGACAAGCGATTTTAAAGAAAGTTATTGAGCCCTGACTTTGTCTCTTCTAAAGGTGTTCACTAGGTGATGTTGCAGTCTCCACAAGCAAGATCAGTTGGGCATAACACTGTCATAATCTTCTTGTTTCCTAAAAAAAAAGTCATTGTGTTGGCAGCATTTTACAGGTTGACTGTTACTTTTAGGCTTATCCAGAAGGCCAAACAAAGGAAAGGCGGAGAGCAGCTATAGCACAGGCATTGTCAGGAGAGGTGAATGTAGTACCTCCCTCTCGTCTACTGGCTCTGTTGAGTCAAGCTTTGAAGTGGCAACAGCATCAAGGACTTCTTCCTCCAGGTAATGCAGTTTGTCCTTATCAATGTCCTTGAAGAATCATACACTAGTTGCCTTTCCGGCTGTACACATCCCAGTCAAAATGACAGAAATGTTGCCCTTTCCTGCATGGGACAGGCAGAACTGTGTACCTGAGGGATGGGCTGTCAACCTGAAGCTCAGCTGAGGGTTGACAAAGGCAAGGCGCCATTATCTTTGTTCTACTGTAAATTCCTTTAACTTCACTGACTTCTTTATTTTGCTGATGGCACAAAACAATAAAAATAAAACACAGTGAAAGAGTATTTTAACATTGTTTGAATAGGAATGTCCAAAATAGTAAAATTAAAACAACAGTGAAATGTCAAAAATACCAAAAACCGTGAAAATCTAAACATGTGAAAATTTACAGTATTAAGAACATAACCCAGAACTATTTTGTTCAACCTCCCCCAGTGTGCCAGCTTGTCTTGTGTGCAAGCAATCCATTTGTCTGCTTTTGTGATATAGGGTTGGGTCAGGTATGCAGCACCCCTAGCAGCAAAATGTGCAATGGTCAACTGTACATACAGTACACATACAGACTACGGGAAAAGCTAGTAACTACCAGCTTAGCCAACCAAAAGGCCAGATTTCTACCTGAAGTATAATAAATTTATTTGGCATACACATTAAAAACCAAAAATTGACACTGAAAAACATTTTTAAAACAGTCACAAATACAAACCTGCTGGCAGGGCATATTGGGAATTGCTGGGAAAAGTGACTTTCTGAAAACAGTCATTATTTTATGGTGCTGGTGCAATTCTGATTTTTATTTCTTCCAACTTTTATGTAGCATTTGTTGCCTTGACAAGCCTGCAAAAGCTGTGTAAACCAACAAGCTTGTTCAAAGTCTTTACCGGGAAAGTTAAAATTATATGTAGAGAACAATTGTATAAGCCATTGAGCAAAACCAGTCAAAAATTGTGATGCAAGATCATTTAACATGAAGTAAGACTTGTGTTAATGCTATTGATACATATTTTATTTTATTTTTTTAAGTTCAGAGCTCATCTTCCCATAATGGTACTGCTAGAGAAACACTTTCACTGGTATTCACCGTTGGCTAATGCACCTTAATTACACTGTGTAGTCACACAATCTCAGGTCCCTAAATTAGGACTTGGTGATTCATCAGTATCACACACATTACACCGTGATACATATACCAACATTATTTGTGTGCAAGTAGTAGCCCAAAGTTGTTTTCCTACTGCTATCCAAGCATTGGTTTGGATCACATTTCACTATGACAACCCAAATCATAGTGGACCCCAGCTTCTGTGTTACGTAATCATGTCTCGTGCGTTTTACGTGACAATGGCAAAGTGTACTCTGGGGGCATAAAAGTTCAGCGTCATTTGCCATCTTGTCCCTGAGGAGTCAATGTAATTGACAAAACCGGTCAGACTAAATCCCAACATATCTGTTATACGTTGCAGCCTTCAGACGGTCTCATTTGCATATTTTAAAAAATGTTTTCTTGTGGGTTTAAATTTTGCAATTTTAGACTTGAAAAGCTGGATTTCAATTCTTGAAAAGTCTTGGTGAGTACTTGAATTTTACAATGTAAAATATTGAAGAAAACTGTATTATGGGTTTTAGAAACTAGAAGTAAGATCATGCATTTGCCCCTAATGAAATCTCCTGCCAAAAAACAAAACCATCGTTTATAATTTTGAAACTTGTGACAACATATGTTATGCATATGGAAATGCATTTACAGGTACATCTATTGATGTATTCAGAGGTAAAGCTGCAGTCAGGGAACAAGAAGAAGAGAAATATCCCACACAACTAAGTAAAACTATTAAGGTGAGTCATGACTCTGTGAAGACAAATTGAGCACCTGATGTATGCTGACTAAAAGGTTGCCATCAGTTTTGCAACCTTGATATAATGAAGATAAATTTCTCCAGAACTTTGCCTCTCAAAAAGTACTTTGTGAAATGTAGTTATTGTTGTGACCAATCAGTCCAAGCAGTATAAGTACAATATACTGGCCTTCAGTTGTCTCATTAAAGCAGACATTGCCACAGACAACAACTTGGCACAATGAGAGATCACTGCATCTTGCCACAGGTAGTAAAAGGCCTGCATAGTAGCTTGGACATGCTTGAGCTAATATTTGACCCTTGTACCTATCATAATGTATATAGACTGCAAAAATATTTAGCCTATTCACTACAAAGTCTTACGTGGTGCAACGTAAACATGTGTAAGTTCATTTGGTATCCTTCTTGTATTGGGGTCCAAAGTACTGTGGACATCTTTGCTTCCATCCCGTTCATTATTAAATTACTGCACAAAACTACTGAAAATGTCTGTAAACAAGTTACATATACTGTATCCATGATTAGTGCATGTGGTTGTCTTGTTAGAATTAAATGACCTTTTCTTTCATGTGTACACACATTTCGTTTGTACAGTTATGTATGTTATTGTTTTATACATATATTTAAGTTGGCTTTAACAAAACATGGTTGGACACTGCATGATGTTCCAGTGTATTGATTCATGGTGTAAATAGCAGTCTAGCTTCACACGTAATGCTAAACACCAAATATGTACAGTAAGACCTCCCTATACCGAACACCCTTGGAGACAGGAAAAAAGACCTCCCTATACCGAACACCCTTGGGACGGGAAAAAAGTGTTTGTTATAGTGAGGTGTTCAGTATAAGGAGGTTTGACAACATTGAAAGTATATATTTGGGACAGAGAAATGGTGTTCAGTATAGAGGTGTTTTCTATATGCGGAGGTGTTTGGTTAGAGAGGTTTTACTGTACAACCTGTGTAGGACAGTTGAGGAAAGTGCACTACAGAAGATTGAATTGCTTGAATGTTTCTTGCAGTTTGGACAGAAGGCCCACATAGAGTGTGCCAGGTTTTCACCAGATGGCCAGTATTTAGTAACAGGATCAGTAGATGGCTTTATTGAAGTCTGGAACTTCACCACAGGAAAGATTAGGAAGGATCTCAAATATCAAGCACAGGTAAGTGTAGACACAGAGTATAGTATAGACCCATATCTTTTACTTGGATTGCGAAACAGGCCAAGCCTATATTAATCACTCTCCATGGCACAGATGGTGGCGTATACTTTCCTACCAACATGTTTGGTGGAGGAAACCAAAGGACTCGGAGAAAACCACCGTGCAGAGTCAGAGGGGTAGGAACTCTTTCCACATGCTTCCCCAACAGTGAATCGAACCCGGGCCGCAGAGGTGGAAGGCGAGCGTGGTGCAGCTCCGCCAACCGTGCACATAGAGTGAATTTTGTTATAATTTTTTGACGAAGTTCACATTCTTGACACTTTTTGGGCAGCGACAGGCTAAAATATCTGCAAACATGGCAGGGATGGACATGAGTGCAACTCCTTCACTGAGAAACTGAAAACAATAAGAAAGGTCAAACCTTAACAATGTTTCTTTCAATCTTTCTAAGCAGAAACAAGTGAGGATACTTTTTGCTATATGTTTCTTTGGGTTTAAGTGCAGGAGAGTGCTGATGCATCATGCCTCATCTCATGCTTACCTCAGCTCTCCTTGGTAAAAGAGTGGAAGAGTTACAGAAAATTCCACATTGGCATTTGTGTGCATTTCAGCCGAGAAATGGTATAGCAGCTTGACATGTAGTTTTTCTCAGCAAAAAGCAGAGGAGTCTGTCATGCTATGAGTGGACTAATTGTTCAGCTTGCTAACACTGGCAAAATGATTGGAGGAAAACCCCAGAGATGTTATAGAATGATTGCTTTGAAAGGTGATACTGAGACCGCAGAAAATAAATTTTATTTATTCTATGTCTGAAGGTTATCCTGAATCGGTTATCCTGCATGGGTGTGAAGGATAAGGTTTTAATTGTAATCTTTTATTAGATTTGTTGCTCATTGGTTTCAATAGTAATGTGGAAAGAGACACATCCCTCGTTTCAAGTTGTAGACAAAAAAACAATGAAAGGCAATGGTGCATTTAATAAAATAAATAGTCCTCCCTCTTTCAAAATGGCATCGTATTCAAATATATTTCTCTGATAGAACTTCAATTTGGTGCGTATTTGTCCTTGGTAGACATACGAGAAAGAAAATCCAGTGTGGGTGGCCTATTGGGGATAATTTTGAGATCACTCATTGTCCTCAGTGGGATATCCTTTGATACTGGATTCTCTATATGTGTAGGAATTTGAATTTGTATACTCTTGTAAGAGCTGTATCACATGCAGCTGAAAGGGTCCCGGGATGACCTGGCACAGATAAAATAAAAAAATCCTCCACATAGCTTGTTTTTTGCTTAACAGAAACATCACACTAGATTGAAACTGTCAAACTTTGAGTACTTGTATATTTCTGAAATTCCACCCAGCATGATACTGGTCTCTGGCATTCATGATTGTGCTTTGTGAATGTTTCAGGACAACTTTATGATGATGGACGATGCTGTACTATGTATGTGTTTTAGTCGTGATTCTGAAATGCTGGCCACAGGTGGACAGGATGGAAAGATCAAGGTAAGATACAATTTACTTTACTATTTCCTTGCATTGTTTGAGATCATAATGCAACATCTCAAAATATTTACATCAGGTCCAAAGTTTAACTTCAGAGAGATAGGATTTTTCCTTCGCATCATTCCCTCATGAACGCAAGGTCATGAACTACAAGGGCGAATCACATTCTGCACTGATGTTTCCATTAATGCGGCACGATTTTTGTCACCATGACATGACCCCGGAAGAACATAATGGTAAACAACAACATAAACATGATTTTAAAGAAAAAAATACCACATTTGTAAACACGTCGGAGTTCCCTGCCCAAACATTGAATAAAATGTTTCTCGAAAGAACTATATTTTATGTGTTAGTGTCTTTGATTACCATTACTGCCTCAGACATCATCATTTGTTATGGTTGTAGTAAGTGAATTTAGTAAGATTTTAACAGTTTTTTTTTGCAGATTTTAACCTGATATTTATTCAGATAAATGTAAATATAAGTACATGTATTGAACACCCAGATTTCGATTCACATGGAGGAAATGTGGGAGTTCAATTCTTAATTATCACAATATAAATTTCATATGATATGCTCACATTCCACAATCTTTATGGAAGTTTCAGACTTAATCCAGGACTTATAAGGCCACAAAAATTAAATGTTTATTTCTCAGGCATTAAGGAAACAATTTGATGCAGGAGAAAGGCTTTTTTATTCAGTATTTGTGTAGCATATTTCACAATGTTGGAGGTTTCACAATATAGAATCAATGTTACTGGTTAGGTTTAACAGTATTGATAAAGGTAGTATTATCTTTTTGTCAGAAAATGTCCAAGAAAAGTTGATGAGTGGGTTAATGAGAACTCTGGGAGGTGCCTGAGAAACTATGCACTCCTTTTTTTTTTTTTTTTTTTTTTTTTTTTGGTGGAATCATTGTCAACAAATTTTTCTCTAAGTATTATCTAACCTTTTTTGTCATGTTTTCTGACTTTAGAAACTAATGCATTCCTAAAGTGCACCATACTCTGTTGTGGAAACTATATGTAATATCTCTGTCAGGATTTCATCTCATAATGTGTATTTGACTATAGGTGTGGAAGATTGGTACAGGCCAATGTCTACGTAAGTTCGAGAGAGCACACAGTAAGGGCGTCACTTGTGTCAATTTCTCTAAGGACAACAGTCAGCTGTTGAGCGCCTCCTTTGACCAGACCATCAGGTCAGGTTCTATATTTGTCATCTGGTAGAATATTCAAAATAGGGTTAACATAATTTCTTAAAATATGGAAATTTTGCTTTAATTAATACTTGTACCTAATTCTGAAAGCAGCCTTGCTTTGGGTTTTTAATTTCCCCTTGCATGTAATCATTTGGCTGTATGTAGCAAATTTTTGTACTTTAAATTTATGAGATAAACATACAATGAACGGCTTACAGTAGACACATTGGAGATGGAAACCCAAATTGGCTTGTTTAATCTCCTTTTTACAAATTAAGAAATTACATGTGTGTGTTTACAACTGTCCCATTTGAGCTAAAGGGGTACTAGATTTTATGACAAATCTGAGAACATACCGATGACTAATGTAGCCAAAATTCTTGTTTTTACGTAATTTGGTGTGCCAGTTGCAAGTGATATTTCACAATTCCTCTTCTGTATGTGTGGTGGTACCCTGGGAAGATACTGATACTTTTACCAAGCTGTAGGCAGTCAATTACAGTCACGTTTTGTCTGTTGCAGAATTCATGGCCTGAAGTCGGGTAAAACATTGAAGGAGTTCCGCGGTCACACATCATTTGTCAATGATGTGGCATTCACACCTGATGGCCACCACATACTCAGGTCTGTCTTCTTATAAAGACATATCTTGATACAAATTTGTTGAATGTGGCTGATTTAACTCATTGAGTATGCAGGCAGTGTAGGTGGTGGCAGGTCATGTGTGGCATGGCAAATCGTGTGTCCATTGCCTGGACAGTGGTGGCAGCTCAAAATATGACATACGAAAAATACCCATTGACTGTAGTAGGCATGTTTGTATTTGGTTGAAAACTCTTTGCAAGGGATATGAACTTGTGACTTCCCAATAAGCACCAGTGAACAAATTTTTGCATATCCAATCTCAGAGAATTGGATTTTTGTATGCTTATACTGTAACATTTATGATGCAGTGACACAAAAGTCTTCGTCTCCCAGTCCAAATAGTTTGCAGTGCACTTTTGATTGAATAGGTTGGCTCCTAGATTTGCTTGTCTCCCAGGTACAACGTAAAAATACAAATTGCAAACAACAGAGTTTAATTATGGAAAGCAATGTAGGTGTATAAGTATGCTTTTGACAAGTTTTAAAGTCATATTTTTAGCTCTGCTGAATTTGCTTTGACAACAAAGCATTAAATCAGACACCCAAGGATAGTTTCACCTGAGGATGGAGTAGCTTTAGAAGCTACATATACATGTACCATCATTGATAGACTATATGGAAACCTTAAAAGCTCAGTAAGTTTTCTTACCTTAATTCAAACTTTCACATCTTTCACTGTTTAATCTTTGATTTTCCCCCACACTCATTGTGTCGAATCATGTGATGAGTGCTTTTGTTTAGGTATATAATGCCTGCATATTTAGTGAAAGAATGTTTTTGTTTTGGTCATCAGCAACAACTACGTTTACTAATACGTCCAATTGCACACTTGCTGTTTTGTCGCTAATAACAAAGCTGTTGTGTGGTACCTTTCTAGTGCCAGTTCAGATGGTACCATCAAGCTTTGGAACATTAAGAGTACAGAGTGCCAGAATACATTCAAGTCCCTAGGTGGAACGTCAGCCGGCGAAATCACCGTACACAGTGTGCACCCCCTGCCCAGAAATGTAGAGCAGTTTGTTGTTTGTAACCGATCCAATACAGTTGTCATCATGAACATGCAAGGTCAGGTAAGTAGTGCAAGGCAGTTCTGTACCTAACTTAAATAAGTATATCAACAAGTATTTAGTTCTCAGTAAGCTGAGGCAAGGTTAACTTATTTGTCATCAAGATCAGGTAACCAGCTTGGTTTGTTTGTCACATTTTTACCAAAGTTGCCATATTTTGCTCGTTGTGGATAGAGACATGAGCATACACTTGTCTTTCATTGAATATGAGTGACACAAAGCCACTTGTTTCCATGGCCTTGGTGTGTAAATTTATTTGTGACTACAACATGTTGTTCTGCAGAAGTTCAAAATTTGTATGTTCATGTTTCTGGTTTCTTTCTTCTGTCTCAGTAGCTCTTACCTCCATGTTCCTATGAACACATGGATTGTCCAGTCCATAAGTGCTACTTTTCTGTTGTGTCTGGTATGGTTTGTTGCCCATATGCCTCAAGCAACTGCTATTTGTATATATTCAAATCCCAAGGAGGAATATGGCTATCACAGTAACTGTAACTGCTTGTCTTTCAGATTGTAAGGAGCTTCTCCAGTGGTAAGCGAGAGGGAGGAGACTTTGTATGTGCGACGGTGTCACCACGTGGAGAGTGGATTTACTGTGTGGGAGAGGACATGGTGCTGTACTGCTTTAGTATTCACACGGGCAAGTTGGAGAGGACATTGACTGTGAGTATGCACTGATTAGCCAACATTAACTACTGTACATTATAAACTCTGCAGGGCACTTTAAACCAAAGGCATTTTAATCTTTTCTCACTCAAAGAATCCAAAACCACCAAGATCTAAATAGTTGTTTGCATCTGTGTATATTGAAATTTTTCCTTAGCTGAAAAGATTTTGTATGACCATTGCAGATAAGATGTATCCAGATTGTATGATGCCTTTAGTTATGGTAATGTCCTACCTGGGAACATGATTTCACTGCCAGACCAAATATTGTAGAGACGTAAATTTGTAGTATTGTAAACCTGTATACTGAATTGGCAAATCTGACGGGACTAGACCGTAGATGGAAGAGGCTTTTGTGGTTTTTCGACGTAAGACTAGTTTCGGTGATCTCTTCACCTCATCAGTTACGAAACCGACCGTTGAAAAAACTGCGTGTGCCTGTTTATATACGTTTGGGTTGCTACGTAAAACACGTGCTATTGTTTACGTTGATTCAAAGAATTTTTCTTTGAAAATAGGTGTTTTCCTAATATGGAAACACCTAGATGTTTGATGACTGTGTACTGAATTGTTTGCAACACTTTGCACACCATGCACTAAAGGCAAATTCAAATTTGTTGTATAAGCATAAGTGTTACGGGTAAAAATATGCCTTTTTAATGTGAAATTTTGGATGTATCCATGAAAAGAACTCATGATAAAATGACCAATCTGGTGCTTTTAGGATCTCAATGCACATGTCAGGAATATTTCATAAAGGTTTTTCACAAAGGTTGTGCAAAATGGTAAGCTGATGAACTCTTCATTTTAGACATATGCATTTGAAAAAGAACTGATAATTTTTTTTCTTGAAATTCCTTGATACTTTTTTGGCCTCAGTTGTTTATTGAGTAAAATAGTTTTCGTTTAAAACCAAAGAATGAGTTTTAGAGACATATCCATGTGAAACAGCCATTTTGGCGCAGATGGGTATCGTCTGTAATCAAGATGGAAAACGAGTTGGACATTACGTCAACAGCCCTATGGGTTGAGTGCATTGCATCCCACCAGCACCAAGAAAAGCTATTGACACGGTCTCGTTTTAACTAGAAAAGAGTTAGGTTGCTATCTGTGTACATATTAGTACAGTTGTATGTTGATATACTGAAGAGTATCGATGTCTGTCTATTCAATGACATGTATAGCTGGAAAGACTATGATCCACATTTGGGAATTGCCAAGAACTGTATCACATAAACTTGAAAACTTTGTGTTGTAGCAGGAAACGTGTTGTTATAAAATTAGTCAAATTCAAATGTTCGTGCACAGAATTGCTGGTAATCAGGAATTTTGAACTTTGTCAATTAGAATTTTCGTTTAAAAAGCTACAACTGCAATTCACACATCTGTGGTGATATTCTAGTGTAAAAACTAATTTTGCTGAGAAGTTTGGGGTTAAAATCCTGGCTGCATGTGTTTCAGTGCGGAAAGCTTAAACCTTGAAAACTGTGCATGGAAAAATGCTTCATTGCATGCTCTATCAGTAATTTCAAAACAGACGATGATACAGAAATGTGAAAGATGAGATTTTGTTTCCATTTATATGTGAAGATTGAAACTGTGGTGTGAGTGCTTTGCAATAAAGTTTCACACAGTTACAATGACTGCCTTGTCATACTGTCTTTCATGTATGTTCACCAGGTGCACGAAAAAGATGTGATTGGCATTACCCATCATCCTCACCAGAACTTGGTGTCCACGTACTCCGAAGATGGACTTCTCAAGCTGTGGAAACCATAAACATATTTCCTGATTGTATCATGATTTCTGTAATATTATGGTGGGAAGATACAAACAATGCATCATCTATGAAGATCATTCCATTCAAAGGAAGGATTAAATTAAGTTCACAGTCAGTGATTGAACCTGGACAGTGATGGAGTAAACTCGTGTAAATCTCTTATGTACCGCTGTTATTTCACATTTGTCACATACACACAATACAAAAGAATTGATTGCAAGTATTGATGCTGGAGCCTGATAAAAGTTCGCCATCTGACTGAGACACCAATGGAATGTGGTGACCTGTGGTGGAAGGTTTCAGTGTACTAGATACTTTCCATCATGGTCAATGCAATTACCAACTGGAATGGAGTTCATATGGTCTGGCTTCAAGATGCCAGGTAGGCAGTTTAGGAAAGCCCTCAGCAGTTGCAAGACTTGATGTCTCAAAACAGTTTACCCTTAACTCTTTCTTGGCCAAGCTTTGGACTGAGTCAACAGCTCTCCACACTTTGGGTGCATTGCAATGAGGAATGCTGTTGATCTGTTGAGGATATTCTCTGGATCTATAGGCATGCTGGCACTTGAATGAACTATCTATTCACAAGGAACATGAATCTAGCACCCATATTATAATGAAGAGCAGGTCATCTTAAGCAGTTGGACTTCAGTCGCAGTCGGCATTAAAAGAGTTAATGCAATAGATTTTGTCACAAATTTCAGTACCTATGACATAAATTGTTTGAACATGCATTAGTTTAACACCACCTTCTGGCACTCTAGTGATGGAATCTTATAGATTTGTAGGGAAGAAAAATTCTCTTAGATTTTATAATAAAAGATTACAAACTGTGCTAGACTGATGTTTTATTTAAAAACTTTCATACTTGGGGGGGAAAAAGCATTAAGGTCACCCCAGCAGTTATATTTTAAATGTGCTGCCCTTGACCGAGGGATTGTTATCAGCAGTCCTACAAAGAAATGTTGTGGGGCAAGGTTAACAAAAAGTGGTCAAATATGGCAGAAACAAATCTTGGCATTATTAAAGTGGCTCTTCAACATAAAGGTGTTTGTTCAGCTGCAAGTTTTACTTGTCATCACAAAAATTTAACAGCTGCTTCAATGGTGTGAGCCATTTTCTTAAGAAAAGGGGACCACAATGTTGTTGATGTTTACCCACTGTTTGAAAATAACTGATACAGTGGTCCCCCCTCTTATAAGCCCTCCGCCCCCCCCCCCCCCCTTCCCCAAGAGAGGCCATGCTCTGTACAAAGGCCACTTCTCTGTGCAACAAGTATGGCAAGTTCATTGTATTTGACCTCTCAAGAGAGGCCACCCCTCTTATAAGGCCACTTTTATAGTGTATTTGCGGTGGCCTTGTAAGAGGGAGACATCTGTAATCTGTTCATTTGCATGCTGAAAATGGGATAAAGTGGTTGCAGTCATGTGAAAGAAAACCTACATTTACTCTGTACAACATTATAGACTTGTCTGGTGTCTGTCACAGTATATCCACTGCAGGAACCAGTCTCCTGTGTGGATTTGATACGGTAGTAACTCGCAGTTATCTTTACCTTTTGTATAATAATAATACCAGTATGGTGAACATGGTAATTTTCAAGCCAAACCATTTCTGTTAGTAGTAAGTTTGTTGGTTCACATAAATAAGACCAAACTACATATTATACCAGTACAAGCACAATAGGGGAGAGCAAGGACAGAAGCTTCTATTGCTTTCTTGTAGAGGGCATTTTAGTCATTCAAGGCGAGAGTTGTGTATTCCCATTACTTTTCATTATTATTTACAGCTTAATAACTTTAAAACCACTCGTTGCAGGAACAGCAAAATTTGTGTGGTAAAATTATGTACAAAGCTGAAATGTTCACATAAATTTTTATTCTGGCAGCTTTAGAAGTTGTCTTTTAATTTGAGGTTAATTTAACGTGCAATCCAAGGGGAATACACATCTCTAGCCCTAAAGAATTCTGTGTATTGGCTTGTGTATTCTGCTGAATACACAGATAATTGATAATTGTTACCTCTCCTATTCTGTGCAAACATTAGGAAAACTGATGGGAACTACGCTGGTTCCCAGGTCACTAACTCCACAATAATAATGATTTTTAATGGATTTTTCACATTTCATTAAAGTAAAATGCATGAATCAATTTATTCAGTATGATCTATATGTGAAAAATTTCCCATGGAGAACTCAGCCTCCCAGGGGACATGTCCAGAGAAGCCTCTGCCTTCCCTGGCAACAATTTGATTACATAAACTATGTTGGATTTTCACATGAATCCAAACACAAAAGTCTTAACAGGCCAGAATTGGCAGTTGGTGATTTTGATGTGAAGAGAATTCATCAACGAAAGGCTTATGATGTAACATACATTACTAAGGCCAGTGTTACCATACGTTATATAAAGGCATGCCTAATCTGTTAGAGATCAACCACTGATGAGACCCATCACAGTCAAAACCAGTCAGGCAATTTCTGGTTGGTGTTAACAAACAGGCATTCCAAGCTTGCTTTAAAACTTACAAAGTCTTTCTATTCCATGTTATATCAGCTGCACTTGGTCTGGCCAGGACTACAGAATTTATTTATGGTAAAGGTACAATGTTCAGCCATCAATCTGATGGACTGATAGACAAATCATAAGTTGAACATTGTTGCCTTGGCCATTGGCAATACATGTGCCCTGTTGCATTTTAGGAGACCTCTGGGAATTTCGGCCACTTTTTCGGCTCTAAATTAGGCATCGTGTGGTTAAGGAGCAGGCAGAATGGAGTGGAGCAAACATGGAGAATGGTATGTTTAGCAGGCAAAATAGTTTTGTATTTTCCTACACAGTGACTACAGTGCCATGGCAAGGACCCATGGTCATTTGCACCTGTTGCAGAGAAGCCAGAAAATACAAAACCCTCCATCTGTTCACTCTCTCTCCCCATACCGGGTATTTCATTTCCAGTCATTGAAACAAAGCAAGAAGGAACATGTCAGCCTAGACAATTAGTAACTTTGCCTCTCTTTTCATTTTTGTTGTCTGGTAGGTCCACTCTTTCTTACAAACTTGTTTGCTACATGTGCTTAAAATTCATACCTTCCAGGATACCATGTGTTTCAGGTAAAAACCAAGGCAGATGTGGTCTTAACTGAACTTGATTAAACTGTCTAGAATGATCAGCATGTGCTGAACTGGTAGAAACACTGAAAAGCCTCATGAAATTGCATGACACTAGATTCTGTGTAGCTTGCTTGGAAATCTGGCTGTGTGATAGGCTCTAGATAACCAATCCTGTTGGGTGGATGCAACCTGCACAAATGCCCCCAGAACAGTTTCAAGAGAGTCGCCTTGGCTGACTGCTTAATAGACCAATCCTATCTGCAAGAAAACTTTGTGGCATATGGACCTCTTGACCCATGAGTTGAAGAGGTCAGTCTCACAAGGGGAATTAGAAGTTAAAGGACAAGGATGTAATAGAGCCAGTGATTCAGCTTCATCAGGCCTCTACAGCACCATCTCTATGGTTGTAGTTACCAAGGATAGTGCCCATCCAGATGCCTGTCAGCTCTCAAATGAAGTCTCAAGAGAAGTACCTGAATTTTGGATGGAGACACTGATATCAGTCTTTGTGGAACTGAGGCACAATGGATAGTTGATGTTTCTTGACCTGGAGGATCTGCACATTTAGGTCATGGGCTGCTTTCATGATTTCCTGCATTTTATGTTTGGGATAACATCTGCCAGTTCAGGGCTTTCCAGTGTGGCTTGGCATCCCACCTTGTGATTATTTACCAGGTTAACTCATTCCATACCAGTCCCCAATATTTATGTATATTTACCTAGACTTAAGACGACAATTACATATTTAAATTCTTCACGAAAAGAGCTTTTGTTCAAGTACCAACATGCCTATCGTCCTAAGTCAGTGGTTCTGGCACTGCCTGGCAAGTCATGCTGCAGCAAGGGCACCTGCAGCATGACTTGCCAGGCAGTGCCAGAACCACTGACCAAGGCCTGTGACCATAGAATGGAATGAGTTAATCCTAGCTGCAGTGTTTCATTGTCACAACTGGTTGATCTGGTGCTACTGCAAGTTAGATAGATTTATTGACTTACATAGCGTCAATGAAACAAATGTGGTCATTTCTGGATCTAATGGACACACTCAAGTCCAGCTTGTTCCTTGATGAGATTCTTCATCTTAAGCATCAAGTTTGATCTGGTATCCTTCATGTGTTATCTTTCAGAGGACAGGTGGAGACACCAGGATCAGGTGGGTGGATTCTTGACTTGGCCCTCCTGGTCAGTGTTGTCCCTCCTGAAGACCATGATGTATGAGGACTTCCATGCCATATTGTAGAACATTCTATTTTGTTTTGGATGATCACTGGTTGCACAGTCAAAGCACTCAAAACACTCAAGTCCAAGTATTTTCAAACGATAGACCTTTTCTCAAGTGAGGAAGTATCAGTATTACCTGATAACTTGCCAAACCCTTCAGCCTTCTAGACTCAACTGATGATCCACTCAGATGTCTTCTGCTGGGGTGCCCACATTGAGGAGCTCTGTGATTTAGGCTTTTGGCCAGCAGAGTAGAATTGTATCATGTCAGTTGGCTGGGCTAGATCTGGATTGATCCTGCTTGTTGTTTCTGAAGTTTCAGATACAGATTTGACGAGCAATGTGCTAGTCATGCGAGCCATCCAGCCAATGCCTTAACTGAACAGAGTGGGTGATACACAATCAGAAGATCTTGTGTTCCTGAACAAACATCCCTTGATGTGGTGCTTGGTTTAAACATATTTTATTGAAGCAATTAGGAAACAGGGCAGTGCCCTATATTAATCCTTCTTGCAGCAATGTGCTAGTCATGCGAGCCGTCCAGCATGTGGTGCTTCAACCTTGACCTCAGACTGTTTGGTGGACACATGACATGCTGCCTCAATGTTTTAGCTTATATCTGCCAGAAAGTAAGCTGGCATGCACAATTTGGCCATTCATCTGAAGACAGCAAGAGCTGTATGGTCAAGATGGGAATGCCATTATAGATCTGTAGAGGTTGAAAATGAAATGTCTGGCTTTGGCTTTCCCAATGCCTGACCCACCATCATGGGCAGTGGATGCCCCAGTTATCTCATGGGAGGGAATTTGGATAATAACATTTCCTTCATCCCGGATTGTACTGCAAGTGCTTTGGAAATAAGAAAACATGAGAGCTAACTCCTCTTGGTTGTTGCCTGCTTGCCAAAGAAGGAATGGGGTCAAAGGATAGAACTTTCACTGTGGCTCCCAGTATGAAAGGACATAGTTGTTTGGTCAAGGACAAGTGGGTTTCATAAGAACACTGAGTGCTAAACCTTCACACTTTTCAATAGGCTGTTTGCAAGTGACCTGCAGGTCCAGCTCAAGGTCATGGGCTCTCAATTACTCTTGGCTCTGAACTAGGCAATATGGCCAGCTTTAATGTATCTCAACAAGACAAACCTGCTGAAAAAGATGTCTTGCATGGATTATGGGTGGGTGGGCTTAATTTAGAGACTGGTGATCACTGTGATCTTGTTTATACTAAGATGTTTGACACACCAAACTTGAACTAAATTCGGACCTTCAGTAGAACCAAGATTAAGACTTGGCTTTTGGTGCCAGACTGCCCTTTTCAGTTCATAAGTCATTCATGTAAATACTAGCCAATGTGTCCGATCCTACAGAACCCTAATGAGACCACCAAAATTATTTCTAAAAGCTCATAATTACGAGTTTTTTTCTCTTAATTACAAGTTTAAAAAACTTGTTACTACGAGAAAAAAATCATAATTTCGAGTAAAAACTCATAATTACAAGAAAAAACTTGTAATTATGGGAAAGAACTTGTAATTATGAGAAAAAAATCGTAATTTTTAGTTTTAGAAATTCGTTGTTATTAGAAAAACTCGTAATAATGAGAAAAATGTGTAACTACGAGAAAACAGCTTGTAATTGTGAGTTTTAAAAAATAATTTTGGTGGTCTCATTAGGCTTCCGTACAAGACAATACTGAAAATATAGATTTTTTCATTTTACATGTTTTCCAAGATAATTGCATTCCTTCATAACTGGCATGGCAAATTATCTATTTCGTTCCAGGTGATTTTCATGAACATTTGTTTGAATTGGAAAGTAGCTTGGTGAATGGCTTTGACATACACATGTTTTGAGAGACTGTCCCAGGGCAGGTCAAAATGGTCACATACGGAAGGTGGACTCTCAATAGAGGCGGAATAACATGGAAATATGGCAACAGTAACGTGGTAAACATGGTCTGAAAAGGCAGGTGCTCTTTCCTGAGTGGTCTCTCAAAACATGTTGACGATGCTGGGCAAATCATTTTCTGGTTGGTTATCTTAATTGCATGTACTAAATTTCGTGCAATCGAGCAGAAAAATTAAGAGGAAAATATAGTTAATACATACATGCAAGCAATCAGGGTCGCTTTTGTGTGTGTTATGCCTTACGGCATAGTGATGCGGCCCATCGGGCGACCGCGCTGGCGTGCGCCACGCCCACGATGCCAGCTTCAATCACCCGCGTCATTATGCCATAACACACACAAAAGCGATCCCGATTTCTTAAAGACATTACTGATTAATTATTGTTTCTAGTGGTGAACTTGCTTCACATGCCTGTAATGATATCCAAGGCCACTTGTTATTTCCTTGATTGACATCTTGCCCACCATTTTGCTACTGGAGTTTCCCACCGATATAATTATGTGAGGCTTATCAACAACACAAACACCAAGGGCAAGAGAAAGAACTTCAAAGGGGCTCACTGACTTAGCATTGGGATTGACAGGATATGGCCATGACATCACAAGCTTTAAGGAGCAATGTCACATGCTTCAAGAAAAATGCTGTTATACCCCTTTCTTGAAAAAAGTGGTCCATTTTTATTAGGAACCTGACAGAAAGGAGGGCAGATTCAAGTGTTTAGCAGGACAGAATATTTCTTTCTAATTAAAAAAAAAAAAAAAAAAAAAAAAACCCACAGCAATCTGAGAAAGCAAAAGGTTCAGAAGAGTCATTCATATGGTCCAAAAGATCAAAAGATGCGTAAAATATTCAGAATTTACAGTTAGTTTAGCAAAAAAGTGTAATTTTTAGATCTTTCAGTAACATAATTGGTGCAAGTGCCTTCATCATGGTGGAGGCATAATCCTGTTGCCTAGTGACATAGGTAGCAAGAACAGGTCTCCAGTAACCTAGGAATTCCTCCTATTGAACACACATCTATGGGAGGGGGATTTGTGTGCATGGGGAATACACATAAGCATGAGAACTACTGTGGTAAAAGTTGTAAAATTTTATATTAACTGGAATGTACAAAACTTTCATTTAAATCATAAGTACTGGTATACAGACATGCCTACCATCGCTGATTTTTTTTCTACTGACAGAAGTGAAACAAATAATATCGACATGCCTCTCAACAGTTTGGCGGCAAGGAACGTTAAGTTCAGCTCGACAGTCCACGTTTACACCATGATATAAATTGAACCTTAATACGTGATTTAAAAATTTGATCGTTTCAGATGACTTAAAAAACGAAGTTGCCCGCAAGCACCAAACCTAAGGCTAAAGCAAATATGGTTCTAAATCTCTATGTAAAATTCATTTGGAACACAGAACTTGCTATTAAAGGTAAAGTCACACATGTTAGGTAATGAAATGATAAATGATAAGAAGTGAAGCTAAGGGTTTTGGAACTTCTCTTTCCATTGAAAATCGCCGACACTTTTTATATCACACTCCAGTCTATATTTACTAAACAAAAATAAGTACTCTTGTCGTCAACTTGTCTTGTACCTAGCGCATTGTACATTATTGTGTTGCTGGTGAAACAAATCAGCGTGAAGTAACTGTAGCGACATTGACACAGTGATTGCAGTCTTGTGTTGACGCCATCTAGTGGCAAGTTCCCAATGTCGCTGACTTGCGTGCACACTGATGTGCTTTCCACATGCTGGCGACGCTCTGGACTTGAGCACTGTTCTAGTTCATCCTGGCGCAGTAATCACTGGGAGACTGCCTAATCATCAGGCTAGTCACATGAAAATAACTGCATTGGCAGTCGTTCGTCGTGCCGGCAAATCCATTTATGACTGCAAAGAAAATTTAACGGGAAAGATCAAGTACATACTTCACATGATAACCATTTTCAAGATGAAAAAACTTTCAGAGAACAGTCAGAAAACATAGCACTCCCGGAACAGCGTACCCTAACACCACACGTGGGACAACATTTAATTTAAAATCCATGCGAGTAAAGGTGATTATTTAGTATGAGATAAAATGCATTATTCTGTATGTTAATCGGTCATGGCAAAGCAAATTTATCAACATTTATAATGAGACCACACAGACCAGTATACCTGTTATGAGTGAAAAGTGACACTGTGGAGCACGCTTATGTGAGTTACATGTGGTCAAAATGTACTTTTGTTGTTATGGTGGGCTTTCTAAGTTTTACTTCACAATTAGATTTTGTGTTTTAAACCATGGAGGCTCATGGCATTACAGTTTGGTACCTCATCATGAAACGAGAAATCGGTGCTGTGTTTACCCCTTTCCCGCTCAAATCGCCCAAAGCATCCGGATGAAATTGTGGTCCGATTATATATTTTTACGTAAATTTCATGTCAATTGCAATTGAAAAACATTTTTTTTTTTTTGCTCAGAATTATATATAGGACCTTTCATGATGTTATGGCCCTGGCCAGTAGTTTTTCTTGGCGCGACACAGAGTTGTCAAGAGACAGTTTGGCTATGGAAGTTGACTTGTATGGATCACAGTGGACGGCTTCATGCCGGTACAGTGCTTTCCTTTAATTTTATGATCAAAGTACACAACCTTGCAGACAGCATTATTTCTGTCAACAAACATTCAAGAGGAGATTTGCTACCCAAAAACGTCTTATTTTTGTCCCCTTTAAGATGTTTTTGGACACGAGGGGAACCTCGTATTATATTAGACATGTCACACATTTACATTGTTATACACGCAAGACCGATGTCCCCATTACTTATCATTTCTGAGTAAAACAATCATGCAAATAGATCTCATGTTGTGACGTGTGCACACTCGAACTTTCTGCGTTGGGCTGAAAACACGTATCTGTAATCTGTGTAAATGGACGCAAGTCCAAAGACAAACATATTTTTAATTTAGTTATTAATGCGACTTTTCGAGACAAAGTACACAGAATTAAATATGATATTGTTTATCACAAGTAGGATCCAACTTTAAAGTGTTAGAGAGAAAAAGAATAAATATTGACTAATGACTTGTTTTACACTTACCTTTTTTCACGGTGAGAGACGCATTTTCCTATGATAGTAGCTGTAGTGAGACAAGAGGACAACGTGTAAAAAGCAATGACACACCAATCTATTCATACAAACAATACTTACAATGTCCCAATATCTCATGGCTCATCAATCCATATCGTTTAACTTTTGCTTTCTCTCTTCTCAAGAAAATTGCAAATATATTCAAAACATGTGTCAGACATTGTCACTTTGGCTTGTTTGAGTAATAAATTAAGTGACCCTAACATGTAGAAAGCAAAAAGTATCGTCAAAACTTAAATGACTTAAAGACTGCTCATCGTTCACAGAGAAAGGCCAACATTTCAGTGTACATGTATTGACTCGGTCCGGTCAGAGGTCTTACGGCTCAATCTTTAAAAATACTGAAATGCGGGTACTTGGATGGAAACCTTAGATACAATAGGATGTTCGGATAATTAGTATACTTTGCAATGTACATATCATAAACGGTTACATGAACATTTATATGAGACTCATTTTGGTTTCTGGTCATATCATGCAGGGAACCAAAAGTGCGTGAATTTGCGAATGCGCTAGAAATTAGAGCCAACTTCTAATCAAGTTTCATTCTTATAAGCTTCGTGTGTGAAAATCACGCGATGAAACAGGAAATCATTGCATACCCTAATCCAAATATCCGTTGTATTAGGATTTAGAATAAATAGTAATGATGATGATGATGATGATAATAATGCCTCCCCCAAAAAAAGGAACGATATCCAGAGCTCTGAAAGCTTGTTATTTGAATGTGACCAAAAGGTTATGTGCATAACAGTTTGGCATGCAGTCAGTCTGTTATATGCGTAGAGGGATAGCTCAACATTTCTACCATGTTCGACAGAATATGTATATATACTCAGTGTACTGCTACTTCCCCTCCCCATCCCCCCTCCACAGAAAGAAGGGTACTTCCAACAGAACCAAGGGCTCGCATTGTGTATGACCTCCTTTCAATGTGCTGCTTTCACAGCTAGCCAGGCTTCCGTTCTCTGTCGCCCAAAGATACATGACATCGTATAATTATAGAAGAAGAAACATTCTTGTACCTCACCCGAAGAATGCAATATTTCAACGTTTATTTGTGTATGATGGTGCTTGCATTTTTATTAGCCTTCCTGATTTTTTTAAGGTAATGTCTGTACAAATCTGACTTTTTAAAAAATTGGTTTGACAGTTTCAATTTGTTTTAGTCTCCATTGACAGTTGTAGTTTGGTGGGTCGTTTTTACAAAGTGTTCTGTTCGTGTAGATTTAGTTATTCGTAGTCTTAATTTTAGATTTCTTTGATTTTAATTACTGTTTGATTATGTATGTACCACTATCGTACTATTTCATCTAGATGTATGCTGGGTCCCTTGGAAAAACAGAGCCGCACTCTGAAAGGGCTATCCAGGGTAAATAAATTCTTAAATGAATGAAAAATTAAAATTATATACATGTATATCCTTAAAGTACATAGCTTTGAAAATTATAACGAGAATTGTAAGTAACACAGTACACTGTGACATTAAAAAAGCTGTAGCATTTTCCTGTCTGCCATTTTCGTCAAATGTCTGTTTTGAACATATGGTTTTAAAAAGTGTTAACCGAACTTCATCATTTCAGTCAAAAAAAAAAAAAAAAAAAAAAGGTGAAAAGCAGGAAACTGTACTTTAGATTTTTAAAGAAGTGTATTGTTTTGTCCAGCAAAAGTCGAGATTTCCTCCCAAAATAGATATTTCCCAGTTTGTAAGGCCATAACTCGGAAAATTAAATGTAGGCCTATACAAGAGCTTAAATCATTCAGTAACTGAAAAAAATGAACAAAGTTAACCTCTGACGAAAATGAGAGCGATACATAAATTGCAAATTTTCACTTTTAGTTCCGTCTGATTTAAAAAATTATAATCTTTAGAATATGTTCGTCCATAGTAATGGTGATGATTTTAATTATAATATTAATTTTGTTTGCAATACAGCGGGGACCCCGGTGGAATGGGTTTATTCCACAAAGCATCAGGTTCCCATGTTACAAATTGAAATCTTCTGTGTGGCAGGCCTGACTCTATATGTTCAACCTGAAGCCGTACGTAAAACAGCATCTAACACATTATTTACAGTTTGTTTTGTATAATCTTGTAAAACTATAAGTATCATGTCCCCGCACCAAAATCTGAGGTAAATCACTCATTGGGAAAAAAACTCTCTACCGAACGTAAGAACGTGTGCATTATACATGTTACGCATATACAATATAGGTAGTTAGCTTTCGTTATCATTGTTATCCTAACATTTACATATCTAGGCGCATATTAAAATGTTAACACAAGCAGGTTGTGGGATAGACTGATATCGTGATACTAGTATTACGCTGCCTTCAACATCACAGATTATAGGAAGTTTGCTCAGCTACATTGCTCGAAGAATTATTCTGTTTTTCCAGCGCCGTCAACAGTCGCCACACTTCCCTCGAGAATTGTTTACATACGTCATCATATTATCGACAGTTAGTCCATAGTTAGAAGCCTTCTAAGGATATGCTGTATTTGGTGAGCACTGAGGATCTTGTGAACGTTTTCCACAAATGTACATATCCGAGACTTATTAATAATTTCTCCAAATTTCTCCAAATTTTGCCATTTTTTTCTTTTTAGATCGGCATAATGTGGGTATATAGATAGGAAATGAAACAAATCCTCTATACTCTCCTTACATGTTTTCAGACTCCATTGGATCAATTCCAACGTTGTAAGGTTCCATCTGCACCTAGGCATCCTATTTGGGCCATAAATTCACACCTAATCACTTTAACATCTTCAGCTGAAAATAGCATCTTTCACGAAAAATTGTAAATTTAATAATTTAATTATGTTTGTACTTTGAAAGAGAAGGTTTGTCATCCATTTAAGTGAAGAAGGGGTTGGTACATTTTCTGTTAATAAATTTACAAAACTGTTATTGCAGCTGCCATTTTTTTCCCTTGGTTATCACCATCAACCCCACATCAAAATCGAATTTTATTGTTTGCTGTCTATCTATCTATCTATCTATCTATCTATCTATCTATCTATCTATCTATCTATCTATCTATCTATCTATCTATCTGTCTATCTGTCTATCTGTCTGTCTGTCTGTCTGTCTGTCTGTCTGCCCTTCTGTCCGTACGTCCGTCCATCCATCCATCCATCCATCCATCCATATCTATCTATAAAATCATTGAGTGTGAGAGATGTGAGTTGTTGGTATGTCTGTCTTCCGCGACACTGACTGAAGCAGAATACAACTTTATGAACTCGAAAGACAGAATAACTATGTTTCATTGGTACTGTGCTGAGTGTAACGGTGCCGCAATGTCCTCTGTCAAGACGGACAACTTGATCGAGGAAAGGTGTAAACAGTACTTTGCGAATTTCAAAACCGAATTACACGATAACATCAAGACTGAGATTAAGAGTGTAAAGGATGATTTGAACTTGTATAAAACCTAAGCCCTGCCCCCTGTCGGGAACCTTGAGAGTAGCAACCAGGTGCTTTTGTTCGAGTGACATGTTGTTTCCTTTTGAAGGCGATTAACGATGGAGCATTAAAAAAAGTCTTCTGAAAGAGAGTTCCAAAGTTGAATAGTTGACGGAAAAGAGGAGTCTTTGTATGAAATTACTACACATATATCTGTGTGGTCTTATTGTCGTCAGTCATATCATAAAGGTATTATACAGATCCATGGTCACATGTATGTCATTCTTGTTACAATCCTTACTACTTCCCTGTAGAGACATCGAGCTTAATCCGGGGCCCGCTTCACCATGATCCCCCACCCACACTGGCAGCAGTAGGAGTGATATAAATGTCAGGGACCTCAAGTTACTCCACAGACAAAACTTTCTCCGTTAAACCTGACTCTCCCTTAAGGGTAGTAAGCAATTTGTTGTTGAAGTCTCCCCGCCCCCCTCCCCAATACAATGATGACCGTTAGATTGTTTTCAATCAGCTCATTCATTAAATGTGATGTTGTTGCCTTTGCATTATCATTTGGCGAATATACTACACTAGAAACAAGGATGTTGTGACGGCTTAATTGTTATCCACAACCGTTCAAGGTCGTCATTTTTAGAATAGGAAAATTCAATGTTTTTAACCATAATTTCAATATTTCTACTTACTAGGATACCCATACTACCACCAGACGTATTTTAGAACACCTTTCCTTGCTTTACCTGGACGTAAAGTATAACAAATAGCATCTTGATCTGATTGATTGAATGTATCCCACTATGGCATATACTGAAAAAAGTTCCTTCTCTTATAAATCAAAGTTCACGGCATTTTGTCACACCTACAGTTTGAACATTGTAGGAAGGAACTCTCGGCCCTTTAAGTATTTGTGTCAACCTGCGTTTCTTTCCTCGAGGATGGCTCTCACGTTTATTCTTGGGGAACTCTTTGGTACTTGTCTTACAGAGGGTACATTCTTCGCCACACCTCTAATATGTATCGCTATGCTAATATACCCAACATAGCTTTTGTTTGTGTCCGAATTTATGGCACACCTCACATCTGATATGTCTTTGCCAGCATGAGTCCAAAATACATATACATATACATATACGCCTACCCCCACTTTGTTAACAAGGTGACGTGCTTTGAAAGCCTGTGAAACGCAAAACAGAAAAAAGCTAGTCTTCCGGCCAACCTAAGCGCTTAATGTCACAATTTTCCAGTTTAATTGGTCATGGGTATATAAAATTAATGAAAAAGCTGGCCTGTTTTATAATTAAAGGGGAACGTGTCAGCAAATTTGACAGGCACGCCATATAAGTATTTCTGGTCTCGTTTCTTGCAAACATTGCCTACTTATGTCCTCAAAATTGGTGGAAATTTATAAGCAAGATTTTAATAGCAGGTTCACCTCCGAGAGAAGTCTAGTCTTTCAGCTCAACTGGCGTGTCAGTCAACTGAGCTCTTTGATGATCCTGCGTTCTTCCGTCAACAATTTACATTTTCGACTTCTTTAAAACCGTCAAGCAGGCACACTTCAAACCTGATTGATGGGGGTCTGCCTGAGGTGGGTGTGTATCTATTTTGTTCACACTGTCACACTCCGATTAATTTTTAGATTTTTGTGTTGTTTTTGGTTCATTTTGTGACAGTATATTTTCTCCTAAAACCACTCACCTAATTGCTTCGATTGAGTTTTCCTTTTTTTCATCACTATTTCTGACGTCTTCTCTTAAGCCGCAAGCTAGATTCTCTTCAAACTTGACGGGAACGTACCTTGACTAGATCTCCACTAAATTTATTTGCTATTGTTGCTGTTTAATTTTGACTTTGAGTGACCCTGAAAGGTCAAACTGACGTATATGCTTGTATCTTGGTAACGGTATATCCTGTCACTTTCCATTTAAAAAATGAACACTCTGGAAGTGTGTGACTTTGATATTGCAGACAGTGACGATCCTCCAAAGGACTAGCTTGACATTGTATGTGGGTTACATTAACTCTTTCTGTGCCGACTGCGACATGAGTCAAACTACCTGGAAAGCACTGCTCTGAATTAGGATAAGGCTGCAAGATTAATGTTCCTTGTAAAAAGACCTTTAATGCAAGTACCAGCATGCCTGTAGTTACGTGCAATACAATAGTCCAGGTCAACAGCGCTCCTTGGCGCATTTAGTGCGCAATGCACCCAAAGCGTGCCTAGGAAAGCTGTTTACTTAGTCCAAAATATAGCACTGAAAGAGTTAATGTCATGTATTCAATGTCAATGGCCATTGCATTTACTTGCAATGTTCTCTTGATATTGACGAATTATCAACCTTTTAGGACCCCAGAGGGCAGCTTTGAGGGTGGTCATTTGCATAGGTTTATTTATTTGCATAACAACAAATCCCTTTGAAGTTTTGGAGTGGCAGACAGCTAAATTTATGCAAATGAACACCGTCAACTGATGCCATATGGTGTCCTAAACTCCTCTATTATTTCAGGGACAACTTTACTGTTGCACACAGTTGCTCTTGATCCAACTCCAAAGGGGACGTAAATACTTTCATGACTTAGCGTTTTTGAGATGATATGGACGTTACTTGAATTAAATGTATGTTACGATTTTGTGCTTCCCTTCAAATATTTCAAATATTGACGTGCAAAAAGGAAGTGTTCATAGTGGTTTCAGCTTAATTTCCATCATTTTAATTTTTACTTGGTAATTTTTTTTGTATATATGTGCATTGATTATATTGAATTATATTGTATTTGTAATGCTATTTGTATTTTCCTGAGGAGAGAAATTAATATTACCCTACGGCTACTTTTTTGATCCTCGTTAAAGAAATAAAGTATATTATTACTTTTGAGATGGAACATAAGAAACATTGAGCCATTGTTTTGAGTGGTCAGTTGAGAACTATTGAGTCTGTACAATAAGATATTTGGACATGATAGTGGGTTGAAGGAAAGGTGACATTGGATCTGATTCCCAATGTTACAGGACTACTTCGTTCTGCACATGCGAGTTCAGCTGAGGACAGAACTGTCAGAGACCTCTTGTCTTCCTTCCCAGTGTCAATTGACAGACCTGTAAACAGTTTATAATAATTTTATTGAATCCTTAAAAGTGTATGTCAACATATAGTCTGTTTGTGGACAGGATGAAAATGTTGAACCATCCACAACCTGGCAACGTGTTTTTTGAGCATTGTGCATTCATTTGTACCTATTGCAACTCATCAAAATGCTCTTCTTTTTGCTTCTATACGTGCACGTAAATAACCATTTGTATATTGATACTTGGGGTGGGGGTGGAATTCTCACTTGAAATTAAGCATGAACTTACATTAGACCAGGTGGCTGCAAATTCCTCTTTGCTCACTGTGCCATTTCCTGCAAATAGAACCATTTCAATTTGCATGAATAATGCCACTACAAACTCATATAACTTTAGCTATAGAAGGTATAGCAATTAGCCGTGAAATATGTGAATAAGTACATGTATACAACTATGTTTATATCTCTGTTTCTACAAAATAACAGGCTTTAGCATCACGTATGCGAATTGACGTGGTTTTTATTTTGACCTTAAAATTTTCGCATACATATACATGTATATATCAGCGCAGACAAGTATTAGTAAAAGTAAACAATTTCACGATGAGCTTTAAGTATTGCTAAGAACACAATGTATATTTTATTTGGTAAGGACAATCAAGCAAGTAATGGATTTTAAGCATGGCCCAAGCTGTAAAAAGTACTAGGTCAATTTAGCAATATAAAGTGATCATTGTCAATTACAATGACAATTTTACGGTCACATTTCTGATTATTGTATTCCGTATTGAAATCACCTCCTATCAAGACTAATTTCCTTCAGTTCCGCAGGTGGTCCTTATGCAGAGATTCTATTGTCTTTTATCGCAAGTGGACTCATGCATGGAAATAAATTTTACGTATTTTTGGTGCCACGTTTGCGGATGGCACGTACCAGTACTCTTATCGCACGAAGTCCATGTTCCAGGATGTTTTCCTTCTCAGATTTGGATTTTAAAACGTAAAATATCACAAGTCCTATGGCAGGGGGGGGAGGGGGGGGGTTACGAGTGTGTCATAACTGTCAACCCATGCATTTACATTGCCAATTGGTCGCCTGTCTTTTTTGCGCATTGTGGAGCGCAAAATATTGTGGAAAGAAAATGTTTGGAGACCAAATGACAACCCTGGAATTGACCCTGGAATCACTGACAGGCATTAGCTGACTTGACATGTCAGCTCGTGCGTGTGTACACAAGGATTTTCTCCTTTTCCTAAGCCCAGTTTGCCTTTGGCTGCACTTAGGTACCCAGCAACATGCAACGCACCCCATACAGATGATAGCCAAAAAAAAAAAAAAAAAAAAAAAAAAAAAACATCTCTACATGGTCAGGTTCCGAACCAGTTATTTTTTCTGTACATCATAATGGTCATTAATGTATAACTAGACATTGAAATGTCATTTGTATCATACCGCAGTTTTTTTTTAAGACACACGATTTGATATAACCCTTTAGTGAGCATCGTTTCAAATATTACAAATTTCATAAAATAGGAAAAGTCACCAGCAAGTAGCATATGTGCAGATTTTGGACTGCCATCACGGGGGGGGGGGGGGGGGGGGCAGAAGCCTGCACTAGCACACAGACGAAATAAGGATATAAGTATGCCATACAATAGATAATAATGGGAGCTCACATTTAGCACCAACTGTGACAAGACAAGTTTCTCATTACTCAACGCTTCGTATAGGCGTCATTATACTTCATTTGTTCTTCTTTTCTTTTACAGATACGTTTCAAATCTTACCTGCCTATTAATTAGTCGAAGAATTATGTTTAAAGGATTGGTTATGTTATGAAATTTATCAAATGTGTTGGTATAAACAGGCATAAAAGTGCTTCCTTTGAATTCGTAGAATCCTTTGCCTAAATCAATGCGATAAAACTAAAATTGATTTAATATTGCCATGATTTCCTGAAGCTGATTCAATATTTCTATGTTTACTAATCAAACATCCCAGCTTGATTGGCTGAAATTTAGTGAAGATACACTTATTGCCTGTTATTTTTCAGGTTATTGCAGACTAACTTTATACCATTATCATATTCATCAAACTGGGAGGAGCTAATTTCATGCGGAGGTGTGTGTGGGGGGGGGGGAGGAGGGAGGGGGGTGCGTTCATGGACAACCTGATATGTTGTTTTCGAATGCTTGTACCTTATCAGAAATTTCTACTGAGTGGTGGTATGATGTAATGGGCATGGGACTGCTCGGCATACAGCAGTTGTTCATGAATGACTCCCATAATTGATGCAATATTATAAATATATAGCGTAAAATATGGCATGTAAATTATCGTATAATGAGACAAAGTTCACGCCATAATTATCCTTCAAAAAAGAATTTGAATTAAATGAAAACAACAGAACAAGAACATGGATATGATGTTTGAACTACTTTGGTGAAGACTATACATAGAATATTGCTGTTCAAGTGATACCTTATTATAACAACCATCGAATATTCGACATATTGATATTCACCTAACAACACACGTTTTCAGAGACTTGAAGTAAAATTCCTGTGCTATTTAATCTATTTATCTGACATATTTTAGATATATGTAACACATTTTTAGGGAACAGATGGTATCATTATAACAAGGTTTCACTTTACCTTTTTGTGATGATTGCTGTAGGCCCATATATGTCAAAAAAAAAAAAAGAAAAAAAAAAGAAAAAAAAGGAAAACACCCTTTGTGTAATTTCATTATTTCCTATGTCTGATTACAAAGTGAGCACTCAAGTCGGTCGCATCTTTTATAGAAAGGAGCGGTCGCCGGAGGGGGTGGGAGCACTTTTGACACACAAATGAGACAGAAGGAATATTAGAGCAGGTGAATTGCTCAGCCGGGAGTTCCAACAGGAAATTACTATCCAATTATTGCTGCCGTTTTTACTCTGGCCCGTGGCTTAACGCAGACTTGGCAACAGCTTGTAAGACAGTCTTGCAAGAGGGCACCAGCCGAAACCTGGGCCCTTCTTAACGGAATACCACGGCCTGAGTCATACAAGGACACTGCTGTCTCATTGACCAGGGTTTGAATATGAAATATTTGTAAGCTATCAATATTGTGCTTTTCTTAATTGAGCTGTGATTGAATAGGATACAATTAGTGGAGTCCCTTTGGTCTTATGAAATATTAATTACTGCATTGGCCATTGCAGGGCTAGTATTTGCGCTTCTGTTACATAACTGGGCAAAAACTACACGGACAACTATTCATTAGCGAGGGAGCAGTGTTTGAGACCTATTGACGGCAATTCAATTTACTGTCGTAACTATCCAAACTACAAAATATAATTCAAAAGTCTATTAGGTAATGTTACATTTTCGAGACCAATGAGGAACTGATTCATTATCTATTACCGCTCCATCGTTTATGATTACGAAACAGAAAGAACGCCAGATAAATTGACTAACAACACGAACAAGGGCGTCTTGGCAACGTAGCCAGAATTTCACATCTTATACCTGCATCAAATCAAAGACGCGATAGAGCTACAAAAAGACCTTTCGTCGACTGTTTCACACATGTGCAATGGATCATGTGGGCCCGTGTTGAACAATCATGACAAAGCAAGAAGTTTGCATAACAAATTTAGCTTAATGACTCTAATATCAAGGTTCAGTAAACTGCTCAAATAATAAAGTGACTATTCAAGATGATTATGTCTTTAACATAACATAACAGAGACTTATTTGAGGGAAATTGTATACCACTAATTTCAAATTACCCACACTAAGGTTACTGGCTTCAGACTGAACTATACACATTGCAGAATTTGGGCAGACGACAAAAATGTTTGTCCCACAGGAGACTCGACCCTAGAGTCCTGAGGGTAAATGACTACGGGCACCATTGAAAAAAAAATCTCATAACGTTTGTTATGGAGGGCGACGTAAAGTTGAGAGATGTCAAAAACCCAAAGGGATGTTACAAAAGCTTTACAACAATGCTGTATGAACGGCTGTTTTGTGCATGGTAAAATTTTACAATTGCAGAGAATCTGCATTATATATATATATATATATATATATATATATATATATATATATATATATATATATATATATATATATATATATATATATATATATATATATATATATATATGTATATATATATATATATATATATATATATATATATATATATAGAGAGAGAGAGAGAGAGAGAGAGAGAGAGAGAGATTGTATTTTTCTATCATTTGCTATTGTGCTGTTTAATTCGTCACTCCCACCCAAGGTTTTACAGACAGGAAAAAGGTAAAGATGACAACTTGTCATGTCGCTTTTAAGCAAGAAAGAAGGGGCTTAAAATAGGAAATGTTGGCATATTCTGTTGTATGGTAGCACGAGTTCAATAATTCATTTTAGCCCGAGGAATGTGGCTGATGCAATAAAACTACCATGGTCTCTATGTCAGTAAAATAGCGTACATTTGACATGAGGTTCGCTCATTGATCAAAAGCTATACCAGCGGCATATCTGAATGACGGTGCGATCCCTGCCCTCAAAATACAATAGTGGTACACAGGAGCACAACAAATTAAACCTCTGATAATTAATCATTTCATAGATATTTGTGTATCTTACCGTCTGTGTCCATGAGTTTGAACAAGTCACTGATTTCTGACATGGAGATGTCTCCACTTCCGTCCTTGTCCAGTTTACCAAAGACCTTGTTGGCCTGATCTGCTGATCCTCCGAATTCTTTGGCAAAAGCCGAAGCAAACTCGTCTTTGGAAACCGTTCCACTTGCTAAAGAAACATATCAAAATTTTGTATTCCGATTACATCTTTTGCGTTGTTTTTTCTCCTTCTGGTTCTTTTGTACGATATTGACTGTAATTGCCAAAAGGGGCCTGAATATTGCACACCGATCAAGCCCAAAGTGAATTGATGAATTGCAAATTCATAAAGTTTTAACAAGGCATCATTCATTTGGGTGTGTCTGTAATGCACATTCACCCTTCAATGTGTAAGTTTATAAGCTAAGGTACAGACAAACTATATATATATATATATATATATATATATATATATATATATATATATATATATATATATATATATATATATATATATATATATATATATTATATATACATATATACTTTATTGCTTTATTTGTACCCAATGTGGGTTTACAGCATACAAAATTATGTACAATAAAATATATACAAATAAAATGCAATTGCAGAAACAAAAATTGTTAAAATTATGTACACACAACTAAAATCCTACTACCTATCTAATGATTTTTTCTTTCTTTTCTTGAACATACTGTATACACACTTGCCGACTGGCACCGCCACCTCGCAGTCAGGGGAAAAAAATAGACTTAGGGAGAATTCCAGAGCTGAGACGGATAAAGCTGATATAAGGTCGTTTCTCTCGTCTCTGTACAACGAACAGTGAAGTAAAAAATGTTCTTCTGACTCAATTTGGCCAGAATCACAAAATTCACATATTCTGTCTTCAACTAATTCGTGTTTGTATCTACCAACTTCAATGCGCAATGCATGGCTACTTAGCCGTAGTTTCGAAAGGGCTTTCCTATACTTAAAAGATCTGAGATGCAACTTAAATATTTTTCTTTTACATAATTTACCTTGAAATTTCTATATGTTCTAAGTTTGGCACCTGATCCATTTATTACATTGTCGTTGTACAGAGATGAGTGAAACAGTTGGGTGTGTTGATCTTGCAGGCGTATTCTCAATTTTTTCAGGAACACATCCGGTATGATATCTTTGCCTTTGTTTTCCCACACATAAGAGAAACCGTTGTGCTCAAGTATTTTCCTGACGGCTGACAGCCACACTGTGTGGCCTGCGTCGTCTAAGGAAGAAATGTCATTTAAAGATTTTAACAATATGTTATCCGATTCCAGGTTTGTAATTCTTAACCAATATTTTATTATTTTAATTTTCATGTCGATAGAGAGTGGGTATCTTCCCAGCTCGGCTAAAGATGCTAAGTTATGAGTTTTGTTCGATACTCCAAGGATGAATTTACAAAAATCAGTTTGTACCTTTTCTGATTCATGAATATTTATCAAATTTTGGGTATGTGGGTCACAGAAGTACTTTCCTGTTTTCAAATTTTTGTAGGATGCAAGAGACCATATTTCACATCCATAGAGCACCACAGGCTTAACATAAGAATCAAATAAAGTGAGAGCTACATCAGGAGTTATCAGATTATTCCTGTCTGACACAATACTGCGTTTCAGCATGAAAGCGGCCTTTTGTGCTTTTTGTCAGCTAGGTGTTTTTCCGCATAAGAAAACACTCCACTTGCTTTAATCATGATACCCAGGTACTCTACACAGTTAACTAAGCGAAAGTCTTTACTACCATATGTAAATTTAAACACTTGTTCCAGTGATTCACCCTTTTTGTTAAAAATCATTCCCATACTTTTGTCCAAATTTACATCCAGTTCCCATTTGAGACAGTAGCTGTTAAGATTATTTAACAGTTGTTGGAGTCCAAAGGAAGAATCTGATAACAGCATGACATCGTCAGCGAATAACAGTGAGCTTATTTTTCTGTCTCCTATATTAACTCCATATAGCTTATCCTTATTAATACACACTTCAAAGTCATTGATATAGATATTGAACAGAAGTGGACTTAATGGGCATCCTTGTTTCAGACCAATAGTACTAGGAAAAAATTGTGTTTCACCATCAGTTAACTTAATGGACACCATCGTATTTTCATACATGTGTGAAACCAGTTGTATATATTCCAAGGGGAGGCCTGCCATATGCAATTTATAATATAATTTTTCCCTTGGAATCGTATCAAAAGCTCGTCTGAAGTCGACGAACGCTGTAAAAACCCGTTTTTTCTGCACAAAGTACTTATCGACAATATTTTTAATCATGAATACATTGTCTGTAGTTTGTCGTCCATCGATGAAACCAGACTGACCCTCGTAGAAAAAATCTGAATCTTTCAAAAACGAATACATACGCTTTTTTATCATAGAAGCAAATAATTTACTAAATGTATTTTGTAAAGAAATAGCCCTATAGTTGGAGGGTATGTCTTTTGGACCTTTTTTATAAATAGGTAAGATTAAACACTGTTTCCATAGTGACGGGTAGTGTCTGGTTGCAAGAACAGAGTTATATAACTGTAAGATAATATCGGGTATAATTCCACAGATTACCTTCAACATTTCATTCTTGATACCGTCAGGTCCAGGCTCTTTACCATTTTTAAGGGCTTCTACTGCTGTTCTTAATTCGTGTAGTTCAAAAGGCTTGTTCAATGAGTGACCTGTACTTACGGATTTATCGCTCAGTTTGGTAAGCAAATCATACACTTCAGGATCTACATCTTTACTGTTCTTACACATATCCACATTGAATAGATTTTCGAAATGTGAAAGCCACTCGTTGTCAGAAATATAGTTTATATCATTAGTATTTTTCTTCCCTAACAACATGTTCACTTTCTTCCAAAATATCTTATCTTTCTTATCATGACCTCTCTCGACCTCTGCCATCAGGGCGGCTTTATACTGGCGCCTACATGATCGAACAAGTCTTTTGAATTCCTTTGATTTTTTAAAATACAACCCTCTAATATACGGGTCCTTCGGATACTCATGATACAGTTTTTTGAAGTGTTTCATATTTTGTTTTGCATCGTTACAGCTTTGCTGGAACCATGGAGTGTTTCTCTTAGGTCTTGGTTTCTTGCGTACTCGTTTTGTCACCATCTTCAGACTTGCCTTCGCAGCATCGATGAAAATATCATTTAAGGTTTCCAAATAGTTATCAATATCACTCTCTTGTAGAGTAAATGATCCTTTTAATCTATTAATACGCTGCATATAGAAATTAGATTGAAGTTCAGATTTAAATTTTACGGCAGCCTCATTATTCCATAAGATCACTGGACGATTTCTGAGTGTGAGGCCACTGTTATGCGACTTACACAACTGATTGTATCTACATGATAGTTTTGTTAAAAGTGGGCAATGGTCACTGAAAAGGTCCTGAAAATCACCAACCTCGAAACTCATAAACTTATCCAACAAGGACTTGTGGACGATAACATAGTATACATATATATATGCATCTGAATGATTTTTTATGCGTATGTATATGCATACATGATCTACGTATACGTGCGTGCTTATGTATATATATATATACATACATATATATGTATATATATATTATATATATACATATATATATATGTACATAAGCACGCACGTATACGTAGATCATGTATGCATATACATACGCATAAAAAATCATTCAGATGCATTCATGTGCACGTACACGTGTATGTAAGTACATATGCATTTACTTTTGATGTACCTGAATAAACACGCACAGCATGCGCCTATGTAGATACGTAGGGGAAGTTGCATCTTCATCCGATAAAAGTCTGTATGCATTTTTTTCAGAAAATTAAGCACATGAAACAAACAAAAAAACAAAAAAACAAAAACAAAAAACAAAAAAAACGAGTACAAAAAAGTCTTGAGAAGTATGAGCAGGTATTTCAAGACGAAATGAAATTTATACAACGAGGTTTTAATGCAACAACTGCAGGCCCTGCTTTTAGGAAAATTGTTATCTTTCACGCCATATGCAATACATAATGAGACTAAATTCACCCTTTCCCACTCAAATTGCCCAAAAGCGCTCGGATGTAAATTGTCGTCAGCGTTAACGTTTTTACTTGATAATTTTGTTACTCGAAAACATATTTGCTTAGATTTGTATGTAAGACCTTTAATGATGGTACGCCCTACGTCAATAGCTTTTCTTTGCGTGTTTGGTCCCTCGCCAAGGAAAGCTACTGACTCAGTCGTACTCTTGACTAGGAATGGGTTAAAGATGGTTCTTTTATTTTATGTTGCAGGAAGAAGCTTTTATTGGGAGCTTCTTCACTCTCTGGACACATTTGAAACATTATTTCTTCTGAACATTTTACGGAAGTTTTAATCTGAAAGCTTATTTCGTTCTTGTCTTACTGCAAAGTACCAGTATATTATAGCCATTACAACTGTTAAAGGCTAAAACTAAGAATGCATACATGCAAATTGGCATTCTGTGCTGATGTGAACCAAAAACAGAAATTCATTAAAATTTCAGGCTAGGATTAGGGACTGAAAAAAATGAACAGAAATCGGTAAAACATCAACTTACAGTCAGCATCAAAGACCTTGAAGACAGCGTCTAGTTCCCCTTGCGTGATGGTTCCATCTCCATCTTTGTCGATTTTGGAAAATATTGTGTCGATGAGACCTTCAGCCATCTTTGTTTAGAATTGCTCCACGTGGGCAAACTGAAACTGCAAGGGGACAGGTCCTGTAGAGAAAGCAATGTTCAATTCACTGTAGCAACAAGGCACTTTAGATAGGCTCTGCTGCCAGAGGGGAAATCTCTGGCAATGCATAGACATGCAGCTACTGCTCGTTGCACGCCGATTTTCCTCCTCACATCCAGCAAATCACAACGTGAAAATTAACTGTGGCTAGGCAGTTAAGCTTGCGTGGTTCACATCGAGACGACGAAACCACCTGAGCGCTTTACATTAGCGGTAGTTGTTGGCTTCTGGTTGGGGAAAAATGTAGCTTCATTTCATTTTAGATAAACGAGTCGCAAACATTTTCTTAAACCGCGTACGTTATATCCATGTATTTACTTGGAGAATAAAGGGGAAAGCCTACCTTCAAAATTAAGTATGCAGCGAAGGAGTATGAACGTCAATAACATGCAAAAACATTTGGAAATAAAATATAAACTAGAGGGCTGCGTGAACAGCCACTGCTTAGCTGACCTAAGCTTGTCCCACAAAATCAAGATTGCAACTGAATAGACCAGTCTTGAGGTTTAGCCCAGTGCATATGAATTTGGGAAGTATTTTTAAGACGGACGCCTGAGCCTTATAAAAGCGCAGCCTGACTAGCATGTCAGCTGAGCTCAAAATTGCACCTAGTAACAAATTAAGAACTAAGAGGCCCTAGGAGTGTTCCTGTGTGATATCAAAGCAATTAGGTGAGCGGTTTCGGAGAAGATTTTTTAAGATTTGCACCCCCAAAAGAACCAAAAAAAAAAGAAAAAAAAGAAAAGAAAAAAAAAAAAAAAAAAAAAAAGAAAAAAAAAAAAAAAAAAAAAAAAGAAGAAAAAAAAATTGTAAAAACAAAGAAAAAAAATCACTGTAGCGTGACCACTTGGTAGAGATCCACCCAAGGTACATTGCCACCAAGTTTGAAGTAAATCTGGCTCACGGTTTTGGAGAAGTCTAAAATGTAATTGTGAACGGACGGACGACTCGGCTTCCTGAAAGCTAACCCTGACTAGCAAGTCAGCCACGCTAAAAAATGAAAATTAACAAGCAAATATTTTCAACACAATTTTTGTCTCTGCCATAATATGTTAAAATTTGTAGAAGTCCACAATTGAAACCGAATAAAATACCATGCTTAGACAATGAAATAAAATTTCGGGGCGGGGCGGCGGCCGGGCGCTCCATGACAGAGGTCAGCCTTATTTTAACCATTGGGTCTTTGGACAAGAACAAATCTGAGTGAAGCGAATAACTGGGTACCCCATGTGTGCTCGTGACTTCAGTCACAGACACTGACGAAAATGGGCCTGTCTGCCATAATGAAAACGAACACAGCCAGAGAAGATCATCTTGACGGCAAAGCTGTCTATGATCCAACGAAGGAGAGACCTGCAGGCACAAGTTGAAATGGTATCTGCATCAAATGGGGGTAGGGGTGGGGTGGGGTGGGGTGGGGTGGGGTGGGGTGGGATAGGAAGGGATGGGCGTTCCCAGTAATTTGGTACAGGTATCAATTTTCCCCTTGAATAATGTATAGAAAATAAGATTTTAAAAAAAATCTGGAAATAATGGCAGGTACAATACATGGAAAATAAAGGGGCTTGCGGTATGCAACACGGTTAAAAATATATCCAGTAACTCCAGTACGGAAAACCTCTTTATCCCCATCCTTTTGAAGATATTTAAAACTAAAATATCAGTTGTCCTTGATCGACTTGATTCAGAATGACTCATTTGTTCTTTATTTATCGGTTATGCAATGGTCAATGATCTACTTGTTGAAGCTGGAGAACGTTAGTGTATCATTGTTTTGCTGATATATTTGTTTAAAGGAAATACAGTAAGTTTAATGTTTACTGGAAACAAACTGTTCAAAACCTGTTGGTGGAAGTTGAAATTCACCTGTAATTATCATACTTCGAAGTTATTGAAGATATAAAATGTCCCTAATTGGCATCTTTTAAAATACTATGACATTTGTTCAATATTGTTTGCATTCCTTAAGGTCAACATATTCGCTTGGAAGATTTTTGAGGGCTAAAATGTGAAATGCCTTCAACTTTGGCCCAGTTTCGCATGCCATGGTTTTCGTTCAGCAATTATTAGTCTTTCACCGGGACTCTACGGGTTTGCATCCTGTCCTTTTGTCCGTCCTTCTGACAAAGGTCGGTCGCAAATTATTTTCTATACCATGACACCTACACCCGTCAAATGTGGCACTTGGATACTTCATAGGACAAGGGTGTGTTGCGTTCCAAACTATTAGGTCACTGTGACCTTGACCATTAATCCTATCGCGGAAAATGCTTGCCGGGATCATATTTCTTATATTGTAATACTAATACATGTAGATACCTCTTAAAGTCAGCGTGAGGATACTTTCTGGGTTATGAATAGGAGTGTGTCTCATACCAAAATGATGCCAGTGTGACATTTATCTTTGACTTTGGAGTCTGTCATAGAAAATGTTGCACGGATTATATTTTCTGTACTGCAATGCCTAGAGATGTCAAACTGGGTGTGTGGATACTTCTTGGAATAGCCTTGAGGTGGGTCACGTGCCACAATTAATCACTGTAACCTTGAACTTTGATCTTTGAATTTTGACCCGTGTATAAAAAGCTTGGGTGGGTCACATTTCCTGTATTGTAATACCTAGAGATACCACACTTGATGTGTTGATACTTCTTAAAATAGAGATGTATATCATGTACCAAAATTAAATCACTGTGGCCTTGATCTTTCACCTTTGACCCCATACAGAATGTTTCAATGGGTCATATTTCTTGTGCCGATGCTTAGATAACAGGAAGCCTCCGTGTGGACCAAACCTTGGTATGTGGATGTGATCTTGGGATATCAGTGTGTCACAAGCTGGTTCGGGGTGGGTTGGCTGGTAGGAATGGCTGTGCAACACTTGATTTTGTTCACTGTGCCATATTGTCAGTAACGAAGTGATAGAGACTGGAATATGGCATAAGGTGAAGAAGAAAGAAAGATGGGAATTCTTGGAAGGCCCATAACGCTTGCGTAAGAACACAGAAGTCATCAGTCGCAGTAACTTTCACCTGCCGACACTAGATTCAGTCATGGCGCTGCAGTCAAACCTCAGTTTAAAGACCCTCAGATATGCGACATTCACCTAACAACAAATGTCAAGTTTTGAAGAACTGAATGCCAAATTTTGTTTGCTACTTAACTCATTTATCTGTTATATTGATATATCTGACACATTTTGCAGGGATCAGATGACCAGTGTCAGTGACGTTTCAATGGAACTTGTTACCGATTTTTCCAAAACACCATGAGCACATATAGCCTTTAAACTGATACTCAAATATAAAATCGAAACATTGATAAAGTTACATAAATTTTGTGAAGAGAGTACGATGCTTCTTCACATAGACCACGTTTCGTCAAATTCAGAGCCTGGGAACAATAATAACTGAGGTAGCAAATACGTTATGACATAGAGAACATTTTATCTCTTTCATGGCCACATTTTAGACTGAGGAAAGCTGTTTACCGACAGCGTTATATTCTATATAACTATAGATATGCTGACCCTTGAATGAACTTTTTTCTTTTAAACAAGAAACATGGATTTAGCACCCTTGTTATTAAGAGCAGTTCTCTTTTAGTAGTTCGACTTTAATCGCAGTTGGCACTGAAAGAGTTATGAAACAAAGAGATGTCAATGGTGTTATCTTGGACGGTTGCATTGGCACACTTGAGACACTCTTCTGGTTCATTTGTTATTGCCATTTTAGTGCACACCAAAATGAATTTACGAAGCGATTAAACGAGTGGAAAAACTCTGATACAGTGATTAGCATTGAAACCCTTTTCATCTTTATATTAATTCGTCTTCCGCTCCAGACGTCGAAGTGATGATCCAAACAAGCAAAATTGACATGACAGTTCTGTACATAAGACAATCTGTCTAAACTGTTTTACAACTAGTTTCTTTAAACGTATCTACATGAAGAATTTTCATTTAATTAGTTTTTTTATTATTTAAAGCTTTTGTGGGCTAATTATGGCATAACTGGGCGAGAAGGCAACTAAATCCGTGGTTACCAATGACATTTTGTTTACCATATTTGACAACATGTCGTTATCGGGTGTTATCAGCTGGTTCACCACATCTTCAATTTGACTACTAGTATTTATAAAAAAGCGTGTCAAGGATGAAGATCAATACATTGATCCTGTCCTTTTCCTTCAAAACATGGTGCGACTTGTTTGACAAGTTGATTGGCGTCCGAGAAAATGAGCGGATCCACAATTTTTGTAGCAGGCCAAGGGGGTGCTGAAAGTGTGGGCCTGGAGTCCGGGACCGAGCCCCGTCAGGAGGCCAAGGATGTGAAGCTCCACGAAGCTTCTGAATTTCAGCATTTTGATACAACGAGTTCCTTAAGTACGGCGGGCATAGCATGATATGTTCCTTAGACAATCTATTTCAATTTTGCAAAGTGGTGGAAAGTTGTCCGGAAGAGTGGGCTCGGGGAGTGGTGAAACCCCTTCATAAAGATGGATCGAAAGAAGTGCTAAGTAACCACTGTGGTATCACGTTAACTTCATCCGTAAATAATTATATACATCCGTGATTGAAGAGCAATTTATGGATTTTTTAGAAAAAGATGGGGTGCTCAGTGAAATGCATAGAGCTTATCGGATGGGGCAAAGGCCTGATGACCAGTACTTTAGCTTGAAAGGGTTATGTAGCATAAGGAAACAACATAAATTAAACACGTGGTTGGCATTTCTCGATATATCTAAATCCTTCGAAACAGTAAATCGGGGCATGCTACTTTTGAAACTGTGGGAGAGGTGTATTGACGGGAAGGCTTTGCGCCTCATTAAAGGCCTGTGTGGCCAAGTGAATAACAAAGTTATTTTCGGCCCGTTTGAATCTTCTTGGGTTGAGGTAACAAACGGGGTTAAATACGGATGTATTTTGTCGCCAATAGGAGATATGCATATTAATTTCCCGCCGCAACTGCATACCTGAATGCCTAGTCTCGCCTGGCGGGATATGGCGAGATACGGGTCGGTACCTTGGGACAAGCGGGATATTACTGATATTTTGGAAGTAAAGATATTTATTAAAGGCAGATGGAAATTTTTCTTTATGTATGAATCGGGCAGTACTAGATGGACACCAGTTTGCCAATTGTGAACTTAAATTTCTCACAAAACGCTAATTTCGTGAGAAATGAAAATATGGCCCTGTCTGTGACAGTGATGTGACCCGCACGTCCCCCGTGATCGCCTGGCGTCAAACCCGTGCTTTGTGGCGGGAAATTTACTCACTCAATCACTCGCTCACTCTCAAGACTCCTTTATTTGACCGAAAATATACGATATAAGATTAGATACATATGTCATAACAGTGGTCAGGAGACCCTCATTAAGGCGTTAACAGCCGCTATCATGGGGGCCACCTAGATATACTGCAAAGGAAGCATAGTTACAAAAGAAAGTGTAGGTGTAAAGTAGATAAAAATGTTTCACTTAGCAAGCTACAATTTATTTAATATTTATAACAAGATTAGAAATAGTAATTCTTGTAGTGAAAGTGACTGTCGGAGGCTGTCTAAGAATCAGAGCTATGGAAGATTACAGACATAGCACTTTGGAATGGAACAAACAGATTTATATTTGTTAATAAGATGTTTTTCACATATAAAGAGAATCCAGTTTTACTATGGGTATGAAGCTTGTTCAAGATTAAAATTGGAATTGTTTTTAATGTTTTAATGATTTCATGTCTTAAACGGTTACCAGTCCCAACCAATCTTTTTCTCTCTACAAATAAAAGGTTACTACCTCTTGTGTAATGATTATGCATTTCATATATAGGCTGTATTTTAAAAGTTTTGAAATATTCCGGTAACTGGTTTTTTTCTAAACTTGAAGTAGAACTTCAGTTGTTGGTGAATATATATGTTACCACTTTTTAGCAAATTTAAGCTTTTAAAATAGGTTCTGTATGTGAAATATACTTCCTGAGGCTTATTATTCTCATGCATTCTTTCTGGAGTAATTTTCTGGAAGAAATCAATATGCATACGGCGTATTCCTTTTGTCCCTGGTATTGCAGAATTTGGTTATTATGTTAACAATAAGAGGCTTGGCATTCCTTTCAATGGTACTAAACATTCGTGCCTACATTACGCATATGATGCGGTACTTATGGGTGAAAGTGAAGAGAACATGGAGAAAATGTTGAATGTTCCATTGGTGACGAAATGGGGTATGTCACTTATCTATCTATCTATCTATCTATCTATCTATCTATCTATCTATCTATCTATCTATCTATCTATCTATCTATCTATCTATCTATCTATCTATCTATCTATCTATCTGTCTGTCTGTCTGTCTGTCTGTCTGTCTGTCTGTCTGTCTGTCTGTCTGTTCGACAGGGTCCACTGACAGTCATGCAAATTTTGAACAGTTTTTAATAACTTCGATTTTCATTAGGATCAGAACTTCCAAATGTTCATTCATAATAGACAGTACATTTTTATTCCAAATGTAGTGTGAACCTAAAAACGATAAAATGATTTATTTCAGGGTTTACATTACCAGAAGAATTCATTTTAAATGGTTTCAGAAGGGGGGGGGGCTATTGGACAAAAAGAACATTGAAAGTCATGTCAATGCGTGTTCATTTTTTTTATCAAATTGGCGTCACAGTTAATGTCATTAAAGCTTGTTATGCCAAACAGACGGTTGTAGGTCATTGTCTACATTATCAAAGTAAAGTTATCGTGTACATCTTACCAAGATAAATTGTTTAATGTCTGACAGGGCAGCGCGATGAGACGCAATCTGTGATACCTCGTATCAGGTGTACACAATTTTTCAATGAACATTACCCATTTGTTGATGTTTTTAGGAACTGATTGTGTGCATTAGAGATATGACAATCAAATACTGATTAAGCCTTCCGCTTGCAAGAGACTGAGTGTAAGTTTTGCTGTAATTTGCACTGCGCATACTACAGTTTCTTTTTTCACATCAATTTATGTTGTGTGTTTTTTTTTTATGTCATATGTATGCCTATACAGGAAGGTTGCAGCATGAAAAATTTCATTGCATTCTATTTCATACACAATGGGGATACACTCACGACGAAGATAAAATTCATATTATGAGTTATCATCAGTTACCTTACAACTTTATGCAAATTAAATTAATTTTGGTATGGAATGCCATTGAACACATTGAATTTATACTGGCAAAACAAACTCCGGCAAATAACTTAGTGTCAGTGGCGACTTCCGGCTCCGTACAAAGAATGTGGATTTTGATTACAAGATAATGGGCCGTTGCCTCCGCAGCAGACTCAAGCTCCGTGTTTTCTACTCCGTTGGGATGTAACACAGAACTTGGTCTGCTTTGGAGGTAATATCACTCATACATAATGAGAAATTCGTGGATTGTAACTCACAATGTAAGGTGGAGGCTCACAGTGCGTGTTTGATTATGTATCACGAAAAACCGCTATGCAGATTTGATCAACTCCCCCCTCTGATTTACTGCCATAAAAATATAAGAGAAATGACTACACTAAGAGTTTGACAGTCTAAATTTGTTCTGCAGTGTCAGGCATACTAGTGTGTGTGTCGATAAAAGTATTTTTTATATATATTTCGTTTTTTTGTTTTTTTGTTTTTGTTTTTGTTTTTGTTTTTGTTTTTGTTTTGTTTTTATTTTATTTTTGTTGTTGCCTGTCTTTTGCTTGCTTCCTTCTCTCTTTCTTATTGTTAGGATTGACTACCTATGTGTGTATGTCAACATAAGCAGTTTATTTTCCATAATTTTTTTTTCTTTCCTGCTCTCTTATGACTGTAATTCCTCCAATTGGGAACGATGCTGGCTCAACGGCTGGAAGTATGTGGCGTGGAATGGTCAAAATGATAAAAATTATGCTAACTGGGAATATTCATCTTAGATTTTAAATATCTTTGAAACTATCAGATACAGAAAACCATTTCAATTATGACACTCATGTTATGATCATTGTGTATTAAACACAAACTGTAGCGTTTCAAATCTGAGATCTTGAATATCTTCAAAAGTATTACAGACAGATATACAAGTCAAGCTTCCACCCGTTAATGGCTATAGCGAATCTGATGAATACGGAATAAAAGTTGTCGTACTTTAAAATATGTAAAGAAGGGACATAAAGTACTTTTTGTTTTGAATATCTTTAAAGGTACAACGCATTGAGATCCAACACCCACACACTCTTGAGTATCATATATCCTGTGGATACTTGGCAAGGTTGTAGCATCTTAGGTTATGCTAATTAGAGTGATTTGAAATTATATATATATTGTACAAAAACAGTAGCAATGACATTAATCATATAATAACATCAACAATGGTGATGATGACGATGATGATAATAACAATAACCAGAAAAAAATGTGCTCACAGCAAATCTGTCTGGGTGCCTTCAAAATGAGAACAGTTTGAAATGCTACACTTTCTCATTATTCAACATAATCCAAATTTTGTTTATTAGCCTAATTGGCAGAAATTGAAATGCTACAACTTTGGTTCTTGGCTCATTGGATGTGGCTATGTCACAAACTTATAAACTGAAGTTTGAATGACACCCCTATCTATAATAGTTTCGAAGCTATTCAAGATTTTAATTTTGTGTTCTTGCCTAATTTGCATAAATGAAAAGCCTACAACTTTGGTTTATGGTTCATTGGATGCGGCTATGTCACATACCAACAAATTACAAATTGAAGTTGGAATGGCACTTCCATGTTTTATAGTTTTGAAGTTATTAAAAATCTAAATTTTGTGTCTCCAGCTAATTTGCATAAATTGTAATTTTACAATTTTGGTTTAGTGGATGCCGCTTTGTCACAATCCTACAAATTGAAGTTGGAATGACACCTCTATCTATAATATTTTTGAACCTATTCAAGGTTTACGTTTTACATATTCACCTAATTGGAATAAATTAAAATCCTGCAACTTTGGTTGATAGTTCACTGGATGCAGCTTGCCATAAACCTATAAACAGAAGTTGGAATGACAACTCTAATGATAATAGTTTTGCAGATATTCAACTTTTAAATTTTTTAATGACCTTAATTTGCATTTAATGTCTGTTATATTGGCAGGTGTCACAAACCTATACATGCACATTAAAAAGTTTGTGTCTTTTGGCAATAATTTGGAAGATATGGAGCTTTTAAAATTTGAATTGCCCCTAAGTTGCGCAATTCTAAACATCAAGACTATCCCAAACGATATGCACAATCTGGGAGGTCAGTCACCATGGTGGTTTTCGGAATAATACTGTCCGAGAAAAACTCCGAACAAATTTGGTTGTAAAAAAGAAAGAAAGAAAGATAAAAAAAATCTTAGAAGAACAAAATGTCTCGGTTCGCACCCAGACATAACAACTACAATAACCAACTACAGCAAAATATGACAATTCAGATACTTTTTGGTGCATTGCCGCTACTGATTAAGTTTGATTTTGTCTGGGGCATTTACTGGCATATCTTTGCTGACTAACAAAAAGCAATGTACGTGTACTTATATATCCATGTCTCCATCCTAGTTCAGACGAACCTGGAGTCTCGCATTTACGTCACACCATTTCCAAAGGTTATGATTTTATCTTATCCATTATCATCACTGAATTCAATTGGAACAGCTCGACTATCATTTCGTATTGTTTTATAGCATACGTGTCGGTACTTGAATTTGGTGATTTTATGATGAATGCGTTCAGGGTCACAGATTGGCACAGCAAGGGCGCAATAGTGTATATATATATATATATATATATATATATATATATATATATATATATATATATATATATATATATATATATATATATAGAGAGAGAGAGAGAGAGAGAGAGAGAGAGAGAGGGGAGAGAAATGACCGAACCTGATTGAATTTGATAATTAATATCGCTGATAAGTTGCTTTTGCAAAGTTTGCAAAAAATAAACATAAAAATTTGATTCCAAAACTATGTTGCTCAATGCATTGTGCGTGAGAAGTCCATCAATATTTTCAGGTTGGAACAAGCAAATTTTCTGTTGGTTTCAAGACATACAGAATTAAATAAAATAAACAAATGAATAGATGAATAAATAAATAAATAAATAAATAAATGAATGAATGAATGAATGAATAAATAAATAAATAAATAAATAAATAAATAAATAAATAAATAAATAAATAAATAAATAAATAAATTGATAGATAAGCAAACAAATAAGCAAGCGAAGGAAATTAAAATTAGCACAGGCCAGATTTCAAAGCATCTATTGAACTTTGAAATTTTGTGAAACTCTGTTCCCTTTAGTAACGGAACCAATGCTAAATATACGGCCTGTTATTTATGCGAGCATGTTTGTGTTGCATTGTATTGTATTCGTACAGCATACATACAACATGGTTAAGATTCTGATCATATCTTTGTTTCACACTGTATTTCTTCCCTTGCTTATTTTTCTCCAAAGCTGAAGGCTAGACTTTCAGGGCAGAGAGCCGAAATACAATATCAGTCTCGATAAGTTATTTTTTACCCCGTCGGCTTTATCGGCTGACAGGGTATTGCCGTGGTCATGTCTGTGCGTGCATGGGTGCGTCCGTTACCCTTCGGATGCAATAACCTCTGAACAAATTGAGCTACTGTCATGAAGCTTGTACCCTCGACGACACTGGTACTATGTATTTTCTTTTGTTTCTGAGGAATAGAAACCGTGACAAATTGGAAATTAAACTTTCTTGGGATGTAGTATCTTCAAACAAAATGAAATATTAATTATCAATAGAGTATGACGCCAGGAGGTGGCGCCACAGGCAACTTCCCAGGTGGAGACACCTGAGGGATAAACACAACCTGCTTCATTCATTGATCGAAAGTATAATGTACACAGGAAACAAAAAGCCGGATCAGGTGGTGCCACCAAGCAGAACTATATCCGATATGCCCCTACGATTATAACAGCTCATTCAGATCGAGTATTTTGTTGACCGTGTCAATAGCTTTGCTAGATACATAGTACCAAAAACACGCCGAGGAATTATTTAAATCTGAATCAACTCTAAAATTATTAATTGCTAAGGCTAGTTGGCATCGCTACTTGAATGAAAGGTATTTTTTGTGGGAGACTTAAATTTGGAATCTTCGTAATGATTTGAATTTAAAGGACTTTCTCGGAAGGAGCGTGCAAAAAAACTTCAGGGAATCAGAGTTAGAAAACCAGACGCCTGAATCAAGCGACACTCACCTTGTCACTGCAATCACGAGTCAAGAGTAGATAGTAATAACACTTTGTCTTTTATAGTGGGATGTGTACTCTGATACTACTGATAAATTGACAATGACGATAGGACCGATAAAGTGTTCTAAATTAAGAAGCTACGGTGTAAGATCTAGGTGCGTAACACGCTGTCTATGAACGAACAACCTGTCTGACTTAACGTGGCGGTAAGGTCATGTTTCAAGCAGTTAATGCCATAATTCATTCAGGCAGCCTTTGAAGCATATTACCATACCCGACGAGTGACAGTTAGGTAAGGGACATAGTTTTGTTCATCAGTGACGTCATCAGCCTACTTTTTAGGTGGTGCAATGGAAAACGTTTTGTGAAACAGGTAATCCGTACTTAAACAATTATTTATAATTATTGAAAAAAAATAGTGGACCCTCAGACCCAGCTTTCTTCGATGATAATGATGTTGTGATTGATAATTCAGTTAACTATGCAAACAATGGAACAAAATATGCAGACCAACCTAATGATTTTGTTTGATGACACACTAATAAATTATGGTACCGTAAGACAACATTCAGGAAAAAATGGATAGCATTTTCTTGAAAGAGCAAAGCAGTAGAGCCCATACTACATGGGTAGTTGGTGGGTGGTACCGCACCCTGTTGCGAAAAACTGGACCTTAAATGATGCAATCTTACAGGATCTTCAAAGTCTAGCTAAACAATGCGAAATCTAAATAAAAAACCAAAATAACAACCCCCAAAAATCAAAACAAAAACAAACAAAAAAACTGCAAAAAACCCCGAACCAACCAACCAACAAACAAACAAAGCAACCCCCCAAAACCCCCCAACACCCCCCAAAAAGAAACAAAAACAAAACAAAACAAAACAACAACCACCACCACCACCACCACCACCACCACCACCACCACAACAACAACAACAACAACAACAACAACAACAACAACAACAACAACCATCGTGTTAAACAAACATCGTGGTACCATGATCACATGAAATATTCATAAAGTGTTCTTATCGGTACTGGAAATGCATTACATGAAGAATTTCGAAGAAAGTGGTTCCGGGTATATCACAATGGTGCGCACCGTGCAGGACGCAGGTTAAATGATGAATATGTTGCTCCCAAGCAGTTATTCTCTCTGAGAAAAGGTAACAAAATGAAAAGTTGACTGGCATTTTTAGACACCAGTAAAGCATTCTACACCATACATCGCATCATTTGTTTCTTTATGATAAAAAGTACTTCACAGAAAGCTTGGCGAGTACTCCTTGGTTTGTATGAAAAGGTTGAATACAAAGTTACTTTCGGGTTATTTGAAAGTATTTGGTTTCAGACATTAAATGGAGGAAACCAAGGATGTGTCTTGTCACCTGCTTTATTTTCTGTCGTTGTGATAATTTGTTTGATTACAAAGCAAAAATATAGGTATAGTGTTTAATCAACAACGAATGCCAGCATTGCTCTGTATAGACGATATTGAGCTGGTGGAAGTCTCTGAAGCACAACTGTCAACTATGTTAAATATTGCAAATTAATTTGCCTAAAAATGGGGTACTAGGTTTAATTGCACAAAATCATTTTCTGTCATAACTGACCAGTTCAGTTCTTATAAAGACACACTAAACGCCAACGACACAAAAGCTTAATTTGAGATTCTACATTTTTTATTGACTGTCCATCAAATTGGCAGGTGTCATAACCCCATATTTACAGCTTGCAATCTTTAGTCTATCTGTAATAGTTTTGAAAATAGTCAGATGTTTAAAATTCGAATTGCCCATAATTTGCATAATTATGAACATCATAAACCTTCCAAAGCAAGTGTACACATCCACTACTAGCTGAATCACCAGGACAGATTTGGTGCATTTTGGGACAAATAGTATCCAGAATACATACAAAACTGGCTGTAAATAAGAAACAAAATAAATAAACTAGAGAAATTTGATTTGCTTGTCAGCAAATCAATCCGTGTCCCTAAAAAACTTTTAAACATTGCCTATTTAGTATTTATTTAACTCCTGCAACATTAATTGTTATTGAACTGTCATTGAACCTATCGATTGAAGTTAGAATGGTATCTCTATGTGTAACACTTTTGACGTTGAATATTCAAGATTTAAATTTTGTGAATTTGCCTAATATGCCTAATTTGCATAAATTTGAATGCTACAATTTGGTCCATATTTCGTTGGATGCAGCTATGTCATCATTCTATTAATTGAAATTGGAATGAATCCCCTATCTCTAATAGTTTTGAAATTGTTCAAGTTTTGAATTTTGTGTATATCTTCATAATTTGCATAAATGGAAATCCTATAACGTTTGGTTGTGGTGAGTTGGATGTGCCTATAGCACACACCAGTAACGAGTGTCAAAGTATGAATGGTACCTTTTCCTTTAATAAGTTTGAAGAAATTCAACATTTAAACTTTTCAAATGCCCCTAATTAGCATACAGTACAATTCTACAACTTTTGCTTATGGTTCAGTGGATGCGCCTACAGCATAAACCTACAAATCGAATTTGGAATGGCACCTGTACCTTTATATAGTTTTGAAGATATTCAACATTTACAGTTTTCAAGTGCCCCGAATTTGCATAAACTATAATTCTACAACTTTTCCTTATGGTTCATTGGGTGCTCATAAAGCATAAACCCATAAATTGAAGTTAAAATGGTACCTCTACCTTTAATAGTGTTGAAGATATTAAACATTTAATATTTCAAATGGCCCTAATTTGCATAGTGGCGTCTACATTCTTACTGCTGTTTTATAATCACGTAACGGTAATGTCCTGTGACTTGTGTACACACTTTTGTATATGTACTTTTTAGTTTTGCGAGAAAAAATCATATAGGCTTGGCCTGGGTTCCGATCGTTTCCTTTTCTTGTTGGGAATGAAAATATGTTAAAACCAATTTGCATAATTATTTTCAAAATGGCGACTATTCCAAACCAGGTGCTTTATTTCATTACTAGAGCAATCATCATGCCAAGTTTGCTGTTTTTCGGAACAATAATGTCCGAGAAAAACTGAGGATAAAAGTCACACATAAAAAGAAAGAAAGAAAGAAAGAAAGAAATAATACATACGCACATAAATAAATAAATAAACAAACAAATAAAACAGAGTAAGACAGTATGTGCTTTTACAAAGGGTTGATAAATAATACACGGAAAAACAATATATCTGTGTTAGCACACATACACAATAAACAGCAAGCAAATAAATAACTTTTGGAAAAACAATATTCCTGTGTTAGCACACAGACAGAATTATTTCATGCACGTAGGACTTAGCCTTTCCAGTTGCTCTGTCGTATTGTTATACGGGAAAAAAATGAAACACCTTCATTTTACACAGACAAACACGTTTGAATTTAAACAAGGGTGGAAAAAACCCAAAAAGTTTCTCACACGCATTAAAGGGTGCATTGTGTCATGACACTCTCACCCCTAGGAGTGTTTTTACACCCATGAAAATGTCTGCAATTATGAACCTCTCTATCTTTCTTTGACCTCTTTCCATTCAAAATAATCTCAAACTAATTCAATAAAAACACTTAAGATAGTAAAACGTTGACCCGACGTTCACAGATCACTTTGTTGTTTTACGTGAATGTGATAAAAGATACAAGTGAAAAGTTTTGTTGGTCAAAAGTCTGGTTTGAGTATTTACATATTCAAGCATAATGCAACCCTCACGTGAGAGTCAGAAAAAAGACTTTATCTCTGACGATGTACCAGACATGCCTCGATGGTCACGTGCAGATGCACATTTGGCGTTCAAAATGATCAGGTTTGTGCATGTTTCCTCTCATCGTCTGGTGACTTGAAACTGTGATCCGCCCAAGACGTGAAACTGAGAATGCGATGAAATACTAGTCAGAGGTTTCTAATCGGCGGGTAGTCGCTCGATTATACACAGACCTCCTTCATAAACTCTTCATGTTTAACAACCGGGCGTCAGTGGTATTTATTAAATGGGTGCCAAGTGTCACATACTTGATTTCATTGACTAAATTTAAGGATATGTTAAGTTGGTGTAGAGACTCTTTAACACGATTTACAAAAGTAAAGATCTCTCACAATTCTGTGGACGAAATTTGAAGAGATAATCACAAACTCGAATGTGTTTTACTCAATTAATTGAGCTTCAATTCTGTGCTAGAAATTATATGAGTTTATTAATTTTCTGCACAACATCAAATGACTTTGAGTCACAAAATTGGAGGACCACCAACTTTAATCAATAACATGATAAAGCTAAATCAATTTCGTCCATATCATGGCACATGCTATTGTCAAAATTCGTCCAATATAATGTTCGACTTTTAGCAATTCCTCCCATAAAATTAAATAACCCATTGCTGTTGATAAAAAAAATGGCGGAAGTTGTAAATTTCGTCCACAAAAGCCTGTAAGCTTTTCAAAATTGTGCATGAAATTGCACAAGTTTATCAATTTCATCCACGCAATTGATCTATTTCGTGCACGAAATTGGAAAGTGGAAGTACGCTTGATACTCAAAATTCTCTCAGCTTACTCGATTTTCTGTAAACAAAATAGTCAAACTATGTCAAATTTGCAAACAGAATTGTAAAATTATAATATTTTGGGACAAAATTGTATAATGTTATCAATTTCGTATCGACAATCATATAAATATAGTCTACGAAAGAAGCTTTGTCAGTTTAGTTCATAAATCACACAAGCCTGTCAAATAAATAAATAAATAAATAAATAAATAAATAAATAAATAAATAAATAAATAAATAAATAAATAAATAAACAAACAAACGAATAACTAACTAACTAACTAACTAACTAACTAACTAACTAACTAACTAACTAACTAACTAACTAACTAACTAACTAACTAACTAACTAAATGAATAAACAAATAAATAAATAAACAAAAATAATAAACAAACAAATGATCGAATTGACAAAGCACCTCTGTCCACAGACTCGACAAACTTTCATCAATCAAAATTTCTTGTGTCCACACACACTCGATGAGCTTGTGATGTTGACCACGAAATTGACGGTTTTGTTTTGCACCTGAGGGTGCAACATACCTTAGAATTTAGTGACATGAGAGAGTCCCGGCGACTGGTAGGGTGCACGGTTGGCTGAGCGGTAAGACGCTCGCCTTTCACCTCTGCCACCCGGGTTCGATTCTCGTCCTGGGCAGCATGTGGAAAAAGTTCCTACCACTTTAACCGTGCACGGTGGTTTTCTCCGAGTTCTTCGGTTTCCTCCTCTAGGCAAGGTAGGAAGTATACGCCAACATCTGTGCTATGTCGAGTGACTCGATAAGTCAATGCTTGACTTCTTTCACAATCCATGTAAAACAAATCATCTTATATTTCTGTGCTATGTCGAGTGACTTGATAAGTCAATGCTTGACTTCTTTCACAATCCATGTAAAACAAATGTGTCTTCTTTTTTTTTTTAAATCTAGCACATGTATCCTTCCATTACAAAATTCCCAAAGAAACAACTGAATACATGTTTACGCCGCGGATTTTGATATCCGCGGTCTCTAATTTGAAATGAATGTCAAATAGAAATATTTTGTCTTTCAACTTAGATAATCCTGTGGATGGACATATATATATATATATATATATATATATGTATATATACGTACATACATATATATATACTTATTCGTATATGCACACACACACACACACACACACACACACACACACACATATATATATATATATATATATATATATATATATATATATATATATATATATATATATATATATATATATATACTGCTGAGATAAAAAGATGCCACCCCCTTGTTCAAAATTATGCACGTGTTTATTAGAATATGTGTGGGGAGTTTGTTTACTTGATTATAACATTGCTTTTCACATCTCTTTTGGGAGGAAATGTTGGTCCTCAAACGGACCTTTTTGGTTGTTGTTGTTGTTGTTGTTGTTGTTGTTGTTGTTGTTGGGAGGCTGCATCCATCAACAGCGGGTTTGAGCACATTGTATCCCCCTTGGCATGCTGTTTGTCAGCTTGGTGATCTCAGCCTGGGGAATTTGATTCCACTGGTCTGTAAGTCACGGTGCCAGTTGGTCCAGCGTGGCCTGCATGTTCTTCACGCTCATCCCTGATTCGACCGTCAAGCACATCCCACAAATGCTGGATGTCAGGAGAACAGGCTGGCCATGGCAAAAATGGGATATTGTGTTGATGTAAAGACTGCATGCTGACTCTGGCAGAGTGTGGTCGTGCGTTATCCTGTTGAAACAGTAGTCCTGGATATTGTTGGATCCATTTGTAAACTCTAGGAGGATCTCAACCACGTAGCGCTCTCCTGTTAGTGGCCCGCTCACCCTTATGAGAGTTGTTCGCCCTGTTGCTCTAATTGCCCCCCCCCCCCCCCCATATCATGACACTGCCTGCTCTGTAGCAGTCATGTTGAACCATACATCCTTCTACGACCCTCTCTGATGGCATTCATCGAATCCTTATTCTTTCGTGGAGATCTAAGCAGAATCAGGATTTTCATCTGACCACATCACACTTCTCCATTGATTTCTGGTCCAAGCTGCATGTTCCTCACACCAATGTACCTGTTGTGTCTGGTGTGCAGGACTGAGAGGGATGCGAATGGCTTGGTGGTATGCCCTCAGTTTGGCCGACACCGGTCTTTTGGTAATGATAGACTGTGATGCTATCATGCTGCAGGCCTGGCGCCACTGCTGATGATACTTTTTGGTGGAAAGAAACCCGTGCCTCTTAACACACTGGATCAAGAAACAGTCATACGTCCCATCTCACAGGCTTGGTCGGCCAGATCTGGCCATTCTGTAGTTTCCTGGGAACGGCCCCACCACTTTTTTGACAGATGGCCTGAAGCACCCCACTATCTTGGCAACCTCCCGCTGGGAAAGGCCAGCCTCCAACATTCCAATGAATCTAGCCCCTGTCAAATTCAGACAGTTGTGAGTGATGCGTACGCTGTGGCATTGTGGATTCTCGTTGATCCCAGTCGTGCCATGGCCCCGTTATATAGCCCATAGACCAATGCCAGACACACGTTTTGCACATCTCTGGCTGTTGTCTCGTTTGCAGGACCTTTTTTTCTGTGACTGCTCAGGCATACCTATATAAGCTATCCTGTTCATATAAAATAATATTCCATGCGACACCCATATTTCCCATATGAAGGCATGTTTAGTGGGGACCATGTTAAACAAATCCAGGTGTCATCTTTTTTCCCCGGCAGTATATATATATATATATATATATATATATATATATATATATATATATATATATATATATATATATATATATATATATATATATATATATATATAAGGACTGGTCATAATGCCAATAAAAATGTAAGATGCTTGACGATCATATATATATATATATATATATATATATATATATATATATATATATATATATATATGATCGTCAAGCATCTTACATTTTTATTGGCATTATGACCAGTCCTTCTAAAGCAACTAGGCATGAATGTGATGAGAAAATTTCATTGAAATTTGGCCTGCTCTCACAATGTACATATTTCTGCTCCCACAATGTACAAATACCATAATGATATTGCGCATTGTCTGTTGTGCCACCAGGCAGATACCTTAACTCTTATCTAACATTCTACTTTACTTCAACAAAATGAGTGACAGCTGTGATGTTCTCACAGCACCTGATTTCTATTGGAAACTAAAACACGCAGAGCTCTTGGTTGGTATATGGTGCAACTCGCACATAAAATTGAACATTTTATAAATTTTGCACTTTTTTTTCGATTTCGTTACTTTCTTTTGTGAATATTATTGATCAACATGCAGAGACATATTTCCGAATACATGGCAAATCTTCCATTTTTGCATGAAATAGGATAAGTTAACCAAATTTTGTGAACTGTATGACAATTCCATGCAAATTCCTCTGCGCAAAGGTGGCAAGTGATTTTGGTTTCGTCAATTACACTGATTTTTTGCCCAAAAAACTTTATCCTAGTCCAGTTTAGTATAGAGAATAAAGAACATTATTACCACTAAAAATGAAAACCTTACTCAATTGTTGTGATAAAACAGGACACACTATTCACATATATTGCAACAATATTGAGATTTCCCAGTGATATAGCTTTGCACCCCCCCTTACTTCCACCTACTCTTTGTAAAGCATGAGATATAAAAATTTTATTGGCCCCAGTAAAGAAAAGGTCAACCCCCTATAACCAAACTAGGACAGAATCCCCACGAAATCTTAAGACTGTCTGGTAAGGTGAGATTACTGGGGAAAATATGAACAAGTTCAGTGACCTTTTATTTGATAGCTCAGCTTGACCACAGCAGGCCACAGACCACAGTTATAAATCCTTCTAGTTTTCATATTAGCATTTTTCAGTGTAAAAAAATCAGCATTTTGGTATTTTAAAATTATGTGAACAGCATTTAACAGATAAAAATGTCAGAAAAACACGGATGCATTTTTGTCATATAATTCCCAGCTCGTTAATTTGTGGTAATTGAAATACGAAACAACACCTGGATGTCAGCTTTATACAGTTGTATGAACTGTGCTCTTACCAGGGTCACATCATTGTTCTTCCCCACCATGAAGTTCCCACCTGGCCTGGAAGACAGTGCACTTATATGACCACCAATGAAGCAACTCTGTGATGCTGCAAAACTGACTTAGCTAACTTTATTTCAACAGAAGCTACAGCATGCTGAAAAGACAGTATTTTCACAATTAGGGACTATCTCTGTTGGGATGCGCAATCAGCCGATCACAACTGTGGTCTGTAACCAGCACTGTACACAGACATTATGGCCAACCTGTACTGGTTGTAAGTTTATTGCCCTGAGTCAAAGGGGCTTTGACATCAGTTTCTTTCGGCATATTGCTGTACTTCCTGTCCAGAGATTGCCTGACACTGATATTGTCTCCTTATATAAAGGACAGCCCAAGCTTGCCAAGGGAGTTGGTTCAGTGGAATTTGGCATAGGGACAGTATTGAGACTGCACTGGAGGTTGTTCAAATGCTTTAACTGGATAATACACTATATACATATATATATATATATATATATATATATATATATATATATATATATATATATATATATATATATATATATATATATATATATATATATATATATATATATATATATATATATATATATATATATATATATATATGAGAATCTTAACCCCCCTCTTCAGCTTGTATACAAGGAGGAAGCGCTTACCCTAAACAAACCATTGGAACTGCCATTGTGCATCTTTTGATATCTGGATTTATCAATGCAAGAAAGTGTATGTGTTACACAATACAGAGTTGTGGGATTATGAGTTTACTAATCAAGAGTACATAAAAAAATGCCAGAGTACTAGGGCGTTTCACTGGTGTACCAGGCGTAAGATTCAGTTTATTTTACTTCTGCCTGGAATACTAGCTGTATTACTGGACTTAACAAATTTGGAGTTTGCACTTTTATTTTACGCTGCAGTTATACATAAGCAGATTTACCTGTATTCCCATTATACTGGAAGGCAATTGTTGTGAACAGTCACCATCATCTGTCTAATTGTGTTTGAATGCAGTTTGTGTTGTGTCATTTTACCTGCAAAATCTGTAGAACACCACTGCCCAGGAAAGGCACACACCAAGCCACTTGACAAGGCTGCTAGCTATCGGCTGTGTGCTTACAATGAAGCGGTCACTGAATCAAGAAAGGTGGAAAGTCATGTTTGTGCAGTGCTGATGTTACCAAGTTGTTTCAACACTAGTAGAATACCTGAAGTTGTATGGAATACTTCAATACCTTGATTACTTGGGATTCTTACCTTGTTTTTACACTGCAGTTTATTACTTGGATTACTAATTACAATCACAATGCCTTCAAAGAAAGATTGCAGCAGGGAAAAGGCACCTGCACAACTGCATCCAGATGATGATGAGCACCAAGAGGATATTATTCAACTGCAGAGGGAGCTTGATGCTGCATTGTCAAGTGCACATAATGCAGAAACACGTGCTAAACTGGCTGAAAAAGAAAGACAAGAAGACCTGGAGATGTCAAGAAAGAAAATAGCTCAGTTAGAGAAAGAAAAAAATTATGACACAGGATGCCAAAGAAGCACTGTATGCTGTTGAGCAGGACAAACAGAAGGGAGCTGCAGCAGATCGTTTTTTGGCTGAAGCAAGGAGCTATGGAGGGCCAGCAAGACAACAACTAGGGCCAGGAACCAGCAGTACAAGTTTTGTGCCTATAAGCCAGCCCAAAGTGTTTGCAAGTTCTCAGTACACTCCAAGGCCAAACTTAGGGCCCGCAGGGAGGACTACTCTATTTCATACACTGGGTCCCCACTGTAAACTAAGGCCAGGAATGCAACCAGAAGTTATGACACCAGGAAAAGACTATGCTCTGAAGCCTCTAGGACTGCTGCCTCACCCAACAATCTCATCTAGTGCTATGTGCCACCCTTTAATACCAGGATGCATGTCCAAGATATACCTCTCCCTTGACAGGAACCTGACGATGGTAAACACAAATGGGAGAGCTCTATGTGGCCATTTGAAAGCCTTACAAGAACTTGTGGCTGGGCTGAGCAAGAAAAGTTGTTCAGAAGTTGCAACAGTTTACATGAAGATGCTGCTGAATATGCTTTGCCATCTGACATTTTCGGTTATTAAACGCCTTTGAAAAATGCATTGGAAAACAAGTTTAAAGAATGTCAGACATTAACATCTTACTTAGCCCAGCTTAAAGGCCAGAAGCTGCAAACAAAGGAAAAGGTGTCTGAGTACATTGCAGACTGTCTCACTGGAGACAGTGGGTGGTATAGTAGAGCCTTAACCAAATGGACTCAACATCCTGGATACATTAGCAAGTAGTACAGCGGTTGATACCAGTTATAATGACTCTGATATCCCACTAAGAACTCAGAACTCAGAACTCAGAACGGTTTATTCAATATGATATGAAATGGGCTACATGAATTTCAACGTGTGTAGTGACAAAGTGGTAATTAAGTAATAACCAAGAACTCGTAATTGAACTAAATAATATTATGGTGACCTTGGCTAAGGATTCTATGATCCGCTATCGCCAAGGCCACCTTTCGGTAAATTTATAATTAGCAACAACTGGCAAAAATAGTAAGAACAGAGATTAGAAGCTTAAATATACAGGGTAAATATAAAGTCACTTAATTACCACAAGCATAACAGTGTGCAACTGTACAAGTGTCTTCATATTGCTTCACGAAGAATAGCTTTATGTTGGTTGCGAAACCATTATAAGAATGTGTGAAAAGTTAATCTTTGATACAGGGTTGTGTGTGTTTTAAGAGGGTTGGAAGGAAATACCTAATACAATGTTTTGTCGAATTTCTAGAAGGAATAGGAACCTGGCTGTCATTTCTATGTCGAGTGAAATATCGATGAGAAGGTATTGTAGCTGCAAATATGTTGTTAAAGTAATCAGGGGTTTTATTTTTCTTAAATATCTATAGTAGAATTTTTAAGGACGTTAACTTAAGGGTATCTGGTACTTGTAAAAGGTTTAACGTTTTAAATAAAGGATCCGTGTGGGCATTATATCTTGCCGAGTAAAAAAGACGAACAGCCTTCTTTTGAAGTTTGAAAATACGGTCACACGAGAACTTTCACAGAAGAATGCAATAATTTAGATGAGGAAGAAATAGAGAATTGTAGATTTGTAATAGAATATCTTGCGGAAAATAATTTTGTGTTCTTTTCATAACACCAATAATTTTTGAGAGCTTATTTCCAATTTTGTTAACGTGTCAGTGCCAATTTCAGTTTTCGTTAATTTGTAAATCTAGGATATCAAACTCACTGGTTTTGTGGATGGGCAAATTCTTTACTTTAAGATTTAAGGTGAAATTTAATTTCGTTCAGGGAAATGAAACACCATATATTTAGTTTTAGCTAGAAAAAAATTTGTTGGCTGATAGCCAATCACATACCTTGTTTAATTCAATTTCTATGCTATTTGATACAGAGTCAGTGTCCTTAAGAGGGGAGTTGAAAGAACTAAGTGAATTGATAAGAGTCGTGTCGTCTCTACAAAAAATCGATTCAAATTTTGAAGATGCCAAAAACATGTCATTTGTGTAAATTACGAAAAGAAGAGGACCGAAAATAGAGTCCTGTGGCACTCTAGTTGTAATAGGTAGACAATTTGAAGAAACATCGTCGAATTTGACATATTGTTTTCTGTTTGTGAGGTAATTTCTAAACCAATTTAAAGGGGTTCCTTTAATACCGTAATAATTCAGCTTATAGAATAGAATATCGTGGTTCAGAGTATCAAAGGCCTTTGATAAATCTAAAAATATCGTGACAGGTATGTTTCCAGTATCAAGAATATGAAGAAGATGATCTGTTAATTCCATAGCGGCAGTTTCGTTGGAGTGCAATTTTCTAAAACCATGCTGGCTTGCATAGAAAAGCTTTTTTGATATAAAAAATTCGTACAACTGATTATACACCACTTTTTCAAAAACTTTGGAAATAGCTGGCAGGAGAGAAATTGGTCTATAGTTATCGTCTTTTTTATAAAGAGGTAATACTTTTGCTATTTTTAGTTTATCCGGAAAGATACCTGTGGTGAGAGACTGATTGACAATTAAAGCTAAAGGTACAAAAAGAGAAGTTACTAAACCTTTCAACAAATACATAGATATCCCATCCTGTCTGGAACTAGTCTTGGGTTTAAAATTTTTGAAAATCATAGAAATGTCATCTGGAGATACATGTGAGAAAGCAAAATTACAATCGTTTGATGTTGAAAGATAAGAGGTAAAAGGTATGGAATTACCATTATTAACCTGTACAGCTAAATTGGGACCAATGTTGGTAAAAAACTGATTAAAACATTCGGCAATTTGGTGCTTGCTGTTAATTTTGAAAGCCAAAGGAAATCTATTTTTGAATCTATTACCATCCATGACAGAGTGTATAGTGTCGCAAGTCTTTTTTACATCATTTCTAAATTTTGCAAATTTTGAATAAAAGTAATTCTGTTTCTGTTCACGGATACATTTGTTGAGGATTTGATTGTAGGTTTTGAAATTAATTTTCATAGGGCCATACAAAGGTGACTCGTGTGACGTGCATTTTAATTTCTTGTATAGATTATTACGAAATTTGATAGATCTAAGAATGCCGTTGGATATCCAGTTTTTTTCTTATGCTTATATTTGTTGAATTTAATTTTCTTATGGGTATATGTTTTTCTTTGGCCTTGATCAAAATAGTTTCTAATGTGGAGTAATTAATATTTGGGTTATGATGTGAATTTGTATCAAGTAACTGCATAATATTACAATTATTGATCTCATCATAAAAATTATGTACAGAATTACAGTCTAATTTTTCAGCTAGAATATATTTGTGAGGGCTTTCTATATTTAGAGCTTGGTCAATGAATGTAAAACAGGGCATGTGATCTGATATATCCGTAAGGACAATGCCAGAGACACAAGACTTTTTACAATGCAAAGTATTACAGAAAATGTTGTCTATCAGAGTGGCATTCCTTTCAGAAAATCGGTTAAGAAAAATAATTTGGGGCACAAAACCACTATTGAAGATCATGTCTAGGAAATCAGCGTATTTTGCATGTGTGTTCATTTTTGATAAATGTATGTTAAAACCACCGACTATCATTTTGTCACCTGGTTCACGGGATATGGTTTCAATGATTGGAAAAATATCATTCATAAAATTTTCAATGTCAGCATTCCAGTCCCTGGGTGGCCTGTATACATTACAGAGGGCAATTTTTTTTGCGTCAAATTGTTAACAAAAACATCTCAGAATTGACCTTCCCATTTGTCGTTAGGACTGTAGAAGTCTTTTATGTTGTATTGAAAATCATTTTGGAGATAAATCATGAGACCATCGTGAGAACTACAAGTGGCCCTTAATGGAATGGATACATAGTCTGGAATATTTAGTTCTGATATGTCCGGCAAGAAATCTCCTAACCATGTTTCCTGAAGGCAAATTGCACTAAAGGTAAAATTACATTTTGCGAGTTCATTGAGAAAAATGGTCAACTTTTCAAATTTGGCATTCAAACTTTCAATGTTTAGGTTTAAAACGGAAAAATTCTTTATAGCAGATCCAAAATAATCCATGAGATTTTTTGCCTCAATGTATGGTGATTTCGATTCAAAAGAAATTGCATTTTCATTATCATCAGAGATTGTAATACACTATTTAGGCTGTTTAGTGATACACCACCAAAGTTCCTTAGAATTTCATTGTCAAGAATTAAAGAAGCAATATATTTGAAAATTGTTTTATAAGTAACTAAACACTTCAATACTAAACCTGGTGAAGCATAAGTAGGTAGCTTACTGTTTGAGCAAATACAAATTATCAAAAAAGTGCAATTCTGAAACAACAATAGCAAAAAATAAGTGATATATAAAATATCACAAATATATAAGAAGTTCGTTTCATCTTCGAAACAATGATGATAAAAGGCAATACAGTTAATAAAGTTCGTAGAGTCGCAAACATTCATGTCTTAAAGGCACCTTCTATGGTGAAAAAAAAGACAAATCAGGAAAAATGTATATTGATGCACAATGAAAATGGTCATGCCTTAGCTGTACAAATGAAGGCAAGTAATCAATATATCAGTAGCATTATTGCACTTCAACATTATTTCATGCTGAGGTATATGAAGTGTAGACAAAGGGATACAGCTAAGGTGAAACACCAGATTTGTCATACAATACAGTGAGCGAGATAAAAGAAAAATAGTTCAACATATCTGATTGAGGAGAAAGTAAAACAGCTTGGCCCAGGGGACTGTTGTGGACAAAACCGGTGGGAAAAAAGTGTTCATGGGTAAAAGAAAATGCAATTGTATCTTGCAGAGCAGCTTGTGTATCATGGAACAACAGTTCACATTTGCAGTAAATTTCACTCAAAAGTGAAAGTACTCTTGGGATCAAAACCCAGATAATCTTTGGTAATGGCCTCTTAACTTGTTTTTGGCATGTACAGATTTTGATCCTGAATAGAAAGTTCACCATAGGGCCATGACTTCAAGTATTTGATTTTGGACTTATGAACGTTAGTTCAGAAGACATAGAACTTCAGAAGGGAATGAAGGTGGCACTCCTGAATGAAGTCATAGACATTAGCAGAAAAAGAAAATGAGGAAAGTAACTTTTGTGAAAGGGCGCTATCTGTGTGTCACATTCACGCTGCCAGTGAAGTTGGTGATAGTGTGCCAACCTGTCCAGTAATAGACAAAAACAAATGGCACACACCATTATATGAACTGTATGAAGCATGTACCTTGAATCTCAATAAGAAACAATGCTCATAGCTAGTTTGCCTGCTTGACAAGCATAAGGACCTGTTTTCAAGAGGACCAGAGTACTTGGGACATACTACAGTGCTATTGACACAGGGGATGCTAAGCCTATCAAACTGCCCCCAAGGAGGCCACCACAAGCATTCTTGCAAGAGGAAGGGAAAATTTTACAACAACAATTGACAACCTGAGTTATTGAAGAAAGTACTTCGCCATGGGCCTTACCAATGGTGTACATGCACAAGAAAGACCAAAGTGAATGACCTTGTGTTGATTGCCATAAATTGAATGATTTGACAATAAAGGACACGCACCCCCTACCTGCTATAGCTGATTGCCAAGATTGTTTAAGTGGGTCACAGCTTTTTTTTGGCCTCAATATGGTCTCATGTTACCAGCAAATTGAGGTTAATAAGGCTGATTGACACTAAAACTGTGTTCTGTACCAGAGAAGGCCTGTTTCAGAGTTAGATCATGCCATTTGGATTATGTAATGTGCCCACCACCTTTAAACAATGCATGGAGCTGGTATGATGTGGGCTACAGTGGGAAACGTTAAGTATTTATCTCTATGATGAAATAATTCATAGTCCTTGTTTAGTGACTCACATGCAAAGACTGGATAAAGTTATGACCTGATTAAGCAAAGCTGGCTTTAAAATGCTGCATGAAGGCCTGCAACCTGACCCTGAAAAGTATGAGGTAGTTAATAACTGGCCAATAGTGAAAACAGTAACCAATGTGCGATTATTCCTCAGACTGTGTTCTCATTACCAGCAAACCCCTAACCCGGCTCTTGGAAAAGGGTGAAGTGTTTGAATGGACACCCATGTGTGGCAAGGCGTTGGAAATTCCAAAGTTTGCTGTAACAGGAAGCCAAGGTATGGCATACCCAAATGACAAGGGACTCTTTGTTTTTGATTGTGATGCCTCTGATTCCAGGATCGAGCATTGTCTTGCACAGATGCAGTCATCAGATAAAACCAAAAAAGACGAAGAGAGGCCAATTGCCTCTGGTAGCAAGTCACTCTCCTGACCTATTGTGTAACTAGGCGTGAGCTGCTTGCTGTAGATTTTTTTTTGTGCAGCAATTTAGACATTACCTGTTTGGTAGAAACTTTGTGATTTGTACAGACCATAGTGCATTGAGATGGGTCATGATTTTTAGAAATCCAGTAGATCAAATGGCATGTTGGATAGAAGTATTATCGCAGTATGACTTTGACAAAGTGCATCATGCAGGGGCTTGTCATTCAAATGCTGATAGCCTGAGTCGAGTACAGTGTAGTCCAGATGAATGTGAGTATATCTACAAACTGCCATGGAGAGACAAAGAGGGCTAATAATACACACATTACGCAGAACAATTATGAAGCAGGTGACATTGTGTATTACCATGACACAACTAAGGCTGTGAAAAAGAATCCTAAGTTGAAAGGGTCCATGTTTGATCGCCAGAACGATTAGTGACTTACTGTTTTAGCTTCAAGTGGGGCCAACAAAGCCACTGAAAATCCTACATCATGATACAATAATACTGTATTTGGCTGTTGATGTGCCAAACTGGATTACCAGGGTAAAGGACTGGTTTAAACAGCAAGGGCAGGTGGTGAGCCCCTATGGAAATGATTTTACAAGGATGGGAGGTAAAGAATTAATAACTTATAAACCAATGATTAAAGTTGATGCACCACCCAATTCACACTGACCACAACTCTGTCAGGCAGGATAAGCTGCCCTTGGATTTTTGAACATTGAGAGACAATACAGCCCCTGGTAGAATGGACAGGAGGGGGTTAAGACCTACACAGCATGATATAACAAACAAAAAGGGGATGACACATGTACAAATAGTACAAAGGACAAGGAGGGTTTAATGCCTGTAAATGGCAAAGACAGTGGCAAGGACAGCGATATTTTTACTTGCCGTTTCATTGAAAGAATTGTTACCCTTCCTCTAATTTTGTCCAATTAATTTTGTAAGATGATTATAAATTTCACGAATTCTTCAATTTTATACAAAACAATCAATGATGACACGTCATTCGAAGTTGTTCTAACATTTCATGGACGAAATTTATGAGGCTTTTAAACTTTCGTTAACAAAATAGATTTTTTTCCAGTTTAGTGGACAAAATAAAGAAATGTGTGCCATTTTGTGGTATAAATTGCCAACACTTATTCCATTTGGCTTAAAAAATATTTTTTTCAACAAAAATACAAAAGTGAAACTTCACAGGTATTGTTGTAAAGAAGGGCAAAGAGCAATCAAAATCCTTCTTACGAAGAACGAAGAACAAACAGCCAAAACGAAACCAAAAACTAACAGGAAAGTGACGGTTACACGACCACGACGGATGGTGGGTCTGCACTCAGTTGTCAATGCCATAAATGCCACTGAAAGGCGTATTATTATACGAAAATTAGCTGACGCCAGTGACCTCTTACCTGACCAGTAGGAGATCTAAATTCCTGAATAGAAACAAAAATTCGGTCGCCAATAAGGAACACTCAGAAAAAAGCCAGACAGTAGGTACATTGTTTTGTATTGTAAACAGGGTAAAAAAAACCAATAAAACGAACAATTTAGTCTTTGAACAATAAACAAAGGATAAACAGAAAACAACGCCATGTATCTAGCTGCTAAAACACAACAGCATCGAGGTAGTCTATGTCCAGGACAACGTTTTTTTTTTTTTTAATTTATAAATGTAAATTCCATTGGCTGGAACGCAGGTGCGTACATTGCACAGATCAAAATTTATCACTATAGTTGTACCACTAAGGAAACAATGTACTTCGAGGAACTGGTTGGCATTGCTTTGACTTAAATGTTGAAAGTGTCGCTGAGTTACAAACTTCGGCAGGTAATTTGTTCCCTGATCTGAAAGGAAGAAAAAAAACGATTTACCGAAAAGATCCGTACGAGCCCTGAAATGAGGAAGGTAAAATTATCGTCTGGTATTAATTACAAATGTATTCTGAGCTAAAACTGTTGAGATAATTGCACATAAATTATGAGGAGCAAGTTTGTTTACAAGTTCATATATCAAGGTTAATTTAGAAAAAACCCCATCGTCTGGCTGAAGTATGCCACTGTAGTTACTTAAATCCATGCCTTGCCCCTGTGACAATGCAAGCGGCACTTCAATGGTCACTTTCTAATTTTTCTTCTTCAGATACGGCACATCCACTCCAATCTGGACTGCCATATTCAAGTATAGGCCTAAAAAAGGAATTTAAATGATTTGAATTTTCCAACGTTTGTCTGTCAAGAATGAATTTTCGACTCTTCAAACCAGTGACCAACTAGGTGGATTTATCGACTATTTCTCGAATGTGGTCAGTCCACCTTTAATCAGAGCGCGTAGTGACACCGAGATGTTTATCTTGTCAGCCTCGTGAAGAACATGGCCCGAAAAGTTATAAAGAGATGAACTGGTGGATTTGTTTTCCTAAGAAATAGGCATTGAATCAGTATAGGGCATTGAAAGTAACTATCCAGTCAGTAGCCCACGGGTTAATGTTAAACAGATATGAGTTCATGATTGTAGCTACCGTATCAGGTTTATTAATTCTTAAATACAGAAGAAGTGTCATCCTCAAACATTTTTATGTGAGACTGAACATGATCAACAATATCATTAATGTAGACCAAGAAAATAACAGACCCAAGAACCAATCCTTGTGCTACGCCCGCACTAATTGTGCCCCAGTTAGAAACTTACCCATGAATAACCACCCGTTGTTGACGATTTTGGAGATAATCTGAGAACCACTGCAATAAATTACCTGCATGAAATACCATTTTTCTTCAATTTGTACAGTAGACTTGGGTGCCACACTTTATCAAATGTTCAGCCTGTGTCTAAAAAATAATAATGAGAATCTCCCTTTGTTGACCAATAGCTAAACACAACTATGATAAAGAAGTAGTTGATTAACCGTCAAATCTCCTGGCATAAAGCCAGACTGGTGAGCCGAAATAACAAGATTATCATGAAAATAATTAAAAACATCCATGAACACAATCTATTCGAACATTTCCCAACACAAATAAGTAAAGTAACTGGTATGGAATTGCTACACATATTCGCAGGTCACCTTTCATGAAAAGAAGCAACATTTGCCTTTTCCAGGTAAAAAAAGCTCAATCAGCGAAGCCAAAATAGCAGGTGCACCTTCCTTTCGACGTTTTGCACTAATTTTATCAGGACCGGCGCCTTTGGTATGTCTAGACTTAACAGAGAATACAGAATTTTCTTTCAGTAATATTGATAAAATTGAGTCCAGGGGTTAAAAGATTCATCATTTCCGGTAAACCAGCTGAATACGTATCGATGTTACATTGTTGAAGGAAGAATAAATTTTAAATTTCAACTCTACATGGGAAAACAATGGTTGCGATTTAGAAAGTGCTTAACGGAACGCCACCAACATGTGTTTTTACGACAGGTATTACTAAGGTCAGCTCGGAGCTTATCATTATATTTGTGCTCTACATATTTTCATTGCTCTTAATAATAATTATGAATCTGACAAAAAGGAAGTCCAGGCGCCGGTTTTATGATTGAGACTTTTGGCTCTTTCATATTTACGTTTAACATGACACTTAAGTGTTCGAAGTTGTGAATTGTACCAAGGATGGTCCGAAAGTCTAACCTGCATTCTTTTATAGGAATACATTGCCCAGCAACCTCTAGAAAAACACTGGATCAAGAACCACAATATAAGTCAAAATCGTCTCATGTGAAACTCACGATCCCACTGACTCCTGTAAGACAATTATTAAATGCTTTGAAATTTGTTTTATCATATTCACAAATATGATGCTGGTAAACCGGTCCCTTTTGACGTCGAAACAGTATATTTGCACTCACAACTCAATAATCACAGTTTGAAAGTGAGAGAACACGAGCATCAAAAAGAAAACTCTGTATGTTTGAGATTATTTGGTCCAAGGGTTTTAGAGTAGTTGGTTACTATATTTTACTGACATAATTTAGAGTCCTGCGCACTATCGTGGACAAAAGTGAAGATATTCTACAATTTTGTGACGAAAATTAACGACCTCCAAGGTCAACTGCCAATATACCAAGATAAAATTAAATTATTCGCATAAAAAGCTTACTGAAGCTATTGGTTTAACCTTGCTAGCAGTTATACACTATCCCGTACCTTTGTACTTTGTTACAAAACACTATGGAACCCCCCCCCCCCCCAAAAAAATTTCTTATTCAAGAGGAAACAAATGTCTTGATGGTTTCGAGCCCAGAAACTTTAGTTGCACAGACGTCGCGGACAGACTCATAGGCGCTAATAATGTGCAGCTAGTCAATTATTCGTGCTAACGAGATGGAGTGAGGCGGGGGGGGGGTATGTTGGTATGCTCTAGGTTCATCATACCCCCTTCCTTCCATCTTATTAGCACGAATGATTGACAGACTGCACATTGAGAGCGCCTGTGGACAGATTCAGATTCAGATTCATTTTATTCGATATAGAAGTGAATACATTGTACACATTTTGGTAATTGCGCAAAAACATATATGACAAAAACAGGATAGATAATAGTGAGAATGGAATTACCATACAAAAATTGAAGTCAGGATGACCCTGTTAAGGATCAGAAACATCCGCTTCCGCAAGGGCCACCTAGGAAATGTTGACTTGTATGTTACACCTAGTTTCAACAGAGGTTCGGTCCATTACAGAGAGAAGAAAAGACAAAGAACTCCGGCATTAATAAAAAAAATTCAGGTATGATTATGAAGTGTTGTTACAGACAAAGCAATCAACAATGGAGCAAGTTTCAGAACATTGTTTATATAATATGTTTTAGCATATCTAGAGAACCCAGAGAAGGAGTGTGTGTGTGAATTTTTCCTGTTATGTGTAAGGTTGTATCAGAGAGTAATTTGGGGATAGAGTGCCGTATGCACTTTTCGGCGGACACATGTTGGGGGTGATGGTGGCTTAGTGAGGAGTGTTGCGATATCTTGTGGAATATGGGTGAGTAACAGGTAAGGCTGAGAAGAGAAGAAGCCAGGTAATTCGTTTTTGATATATCTATTGTAAAATTTTAAAGTTGTAAGTTGAAACTAGTCAGGCATTTTTAAAACTTTTAAGTCCTTAAATAAAGGCTCAGTATGTGCATAATAATAACAGGCGGGATAACTATCCCTGTTCGGATATACATTAGTCCCTGCATTGAGCGATTACCCCGATGGCTAAATAAGAGGACCTGTGCTCAGCTGACCTTTTCAAGTGGTCCTGTGACCTTCAGGAATGTCACCTTTCTTTAAAACCATCATCACTCTTTGCAATATGTAAGTTTTCACTCACCCAGTTCATGAAGTCATCTTTTTTTCAAATGATAAGTGACAGCATTCACTATTACAAAGATATAAACCAATATGTCAGGGTGACATTTCAAGGTCACTCAAGGTCAAAATAAACACCAAAAAACCCTTGATAGGTTCTTTTGTATTGGTGTGTAATAGTAATCGTGGGTGTAGGACCCGTCATTTGCTGAGATACAAGCCAATATACCCGTTTGGCATTTCAAGGTCACACAGGGTCAAAATTCAACAACACCAATTGGTAATTTCCAATTGGAGGTGAGCATGAACAATGGACCTAGGATCCACCATTACAGAGATATGTCAATATGCCAATACTTACATGTACATGTACCAGTATAGATAATTTGTCAAAAATAAGGAAATACCATCACCTCAGGTGACTGACAAGTCAGTTGGGCTTCAAAGTGGCCAGATAAATCAGTTGATCTATGCGTGGAAGTACAATACGGGGCAATCATATCACCTTCGGTGCTGCTTTGGCCCATATCATTCGATGCGGATCGAGATCGTATGTTCGGGCAGATCTTCATATAAAAAATTACAAAATATGTTTTTCCTGCCAAGCTGTGTAAAAAGTCATAGTCATGTTCTCCGAACACACACTGAGCTTGATGTCAGAGAGAGAGTTTTTCTTGTTTTGAATACGTATTCTCTATTCCCGCAAATTTAGGTATCATGCTTGGTTTTACAACGGTACGTCTCTATCACGGCGGCTGATTGTCGCCGTTTCCAGCTACAGGCTCGAAAATTTTGACGGGAAATTAATGTGCAAGTATCGTGAAATGTTGGAAAGATTGTGCACAGAAAAACGGACAGTTGGTAGCCAACGAAGATCATCTTACGATCAGAAATATTTGGTTCCATCTGAAATTCTTGCTTTAATGTACATCATGCGTAGTATCTGTGCAAACTTTTAAAGAAGTCTATGCAAAAGTGTACTAGGAGTTTTGTACACGGAATGGACAATATTTACAGACGTACGCATACAAGCCGGCCAACAAAAATTACATTACAAGTAATGAAAATATCTTCGCGTCTGAAAGCTGTGGCTTCATGCTCACCTAGACTGCATATCGTGATCGATGTATCAAGTTTGAACGAAATCCATGGAAAGGTGTGTGAAGAGTTGCTCACACAAGATCGTGTCTGCAGACGGCCTGACAACTCTGTGGCGGACCTGAAACATGTTAAAATTTTGTGGACAAAATTTATAAAACAGAATTTGATCCTAAATGAAATAAAGTAACCAAAAAATAAACTGTAAACCTTTCATTGTTCATTCATAATCAGTAAACGTCTCTTGTTCGTACGAGAACATCAGTTACCAATAAATGTTGGGACATCCAAGAAATCCAGACTCCTTGGGGCAAACAATTGGAGAGGTGTATCTCGGGCGCAATGTTACTGCAAAATGCTACCTTTTATGATGCAGTTAACTGTTGTCAACCTTAAATTATCTGATTACAATGACCCGATCATAGTTTATCGCGACAATAAGAACAGCATTATGTCAAAATATTATTCGTATACGTTTATTTCTACCATGCAAGTTCAGGTAGGATGCTGGTTCTATTGGCCTGACCAGTATATGCTAGTTGCATCCACCTCGAGTTGCCTGTTGCAAATATATCAGCCACCTTCTGCATGTTTCACTGGGATTAAACCACACAGAAGCTGATGGCAGTACTGATGAAGAGGAAGTGCTTAAGAAGGGTTGGCCCTAGAGCCTTAATTTTCCTGTGATGGCCGCAATGATCAATGACCAATGGCCAGGTTTTCTGGGATGTCCCTGTGCATTGAAACAAGACCGCAAAGACCTCCTGTCCATGGTCGATCTCCATTTTATGCTTGCTGCTAAAGAGGGAAATAAATAAATAAATAAATAAATAAATAAATGAATGAATGAATGAATGAATGAATGAATGAATGAATGAATGAATGAATGAATGAATGAATGAATGAATGAATAAATAAATAAATAAATAAATAAATAAATAAATAAATAAATAAATAAATAAATAAATAAGTGAAAAAAAAATCGCTAGCAGCAAATACAGGGTGGTAATAAAGGTTTACAGGCAGGCCACATTAATCTTCAGGCCTCTTCAACTGGCGCTAAATGTCGAGAATTTTAGCAACGGACGTTCATTTAGCTGCGCTGTCAGCTGCTAGCTCCGGGCGTCGCCCAAAAAAATCTGCACAGGCCAGCTCAAGTTGTAGTAAATATTATGATAAAGGTGTAAATGATGTATGGATGCAAACTCAGACATTGCGTTTTGCCAAGAATTCTTTCTTTTTCTTTCTTTACGACTAAATTTGTCCAGAGTTTTTCTCTGACACTTTTATTCCGAAAACAACCAAACTTGCCATGGTGATTGACCTACCAGTGAAATTGCGCATATCGTTTGGAATAGTCATGATGTTTAAAATTATGCAAATTAGGGGCAATTAGAATTGTAAAAGCTCCATATTTTCCAACTATTGCAGAAAGACACAAAATTTCAATTTGCATATCTTGGTTTGTGACACCTGTCAATATAATGAAAGCAAATTAAAGCCGCGTAATTTTAAATTATGCTAATTAGGGGCACTAAAAAATTTAAAAGTTGAATATCTCCAAAACTATTATGCACAGAGATGCCATTGTAACTTCAATACACAGGTTTGTGGCAAAGCCGCATCCAATGATCCATGACCCAAAGCTGTAGGACTTTAATTAATGCAAATCAGGTGACTATGCAAAATTTAAATCTTGAATAGCTTCAACACTATTATAGATAAAGGTGCCACTCCAATTTTAAATCATTTCTTTGTGACATAGCCGCATCCAATGAACCATGGACCACATTTGTACGATTTTAATTTATGTAAGTAAGATGAATACACAAAATTTAAAACTTTAATAACTTCAAAACTATTACATATGGAGGTGCCATGCCAACTTAAATTTGTAGGAATACGACATAACCGCATCCAATGAACCATAAACCAAAGTTGTAGGCTTTTAATTTATGCAAATTGGGATAATACGCTAAAAATTTAGATTATATTGAACAATGGCTAAGTGTAGCGTTTAAAACTGTTCTCATTTTGAAGGCGCCCAGGCAGATTTGCTGTGAAGCAAATCGTTTCTAGTTTGGAATTGTTATTCTGAGAGAAGACAAACAACCAGGAACCACATCGGGCATGGTTCCGCCTGGTTATACGGTAAAGTAAATGAATTTGCTCCGATTCAAACAAATCGTTTTCACAAAGGACAAGGGTACTTCCTGCGAAGACAATGTGAACAATGCTGCGATTGCGTCCTTCTGCATCCTGAATTCTGAAATTTTCCGGGAAAGCATGCCCCTGTACCTCTGCGAAAGGCAGTGCACCTGCCTAGTACTCACATGTGCCACTGCTATTAACCAAGGAGGGAACATTGAGGCCACGCAAGGTTCGATTAGACAGGCAAAAACCATGGAACAATAAAATTACTGCTGTGCAAAAGCGAAATTAAAGCTAGATGCAGCGCTACTTTGACCCCCCCCCCCCCCTTTTTTTTTAAACCACAAATCTGTGTGTAGACAACAGGGATAATCATCTCTCATGTGCAGTTAGTCAGATGATAAGATCAGTGTTACTAGAGAGTTTTGGTCCTTTTTACTGACCAAGAATTTCGATGTACAGGGGAGAACTTGTGAAAGTCAGTGTTACGTCAGGCAAAATTGACACGTAAACATACACGTGGGTAGGGACGCACATAAAATTATATAACTTCATCAGTCTAATCACATCAAAGAGGGTGCTTGTTAGACCAACCGATATTACTGAATAGAAATTATTAGAATTAGTGATTGGAAATTTACAGGCCATCTCTGTTGAATGGGGCTTTTTAAGGCAAAAAATAGCAGACAGAAGGAATTGACAGTATAGTAAACACTTGAAACGCAGTTAAAATGTTGTGTTTGGGACTCGATAACCATGAGGGTTTTAGTGGGGGTTCTCTGTCAAAACAGGTTCCACTATAGTTAACAGCAGCTTATCGATGGGACCATACGTCTAAATTATCCCAGTAAAACATACGTGATTAATTACTGGCACCATACATATGACTGGGGACATTTTTCTCTAATCGCAATCAAGTGGTATTTTGTAGAATCTACGTGCATATGTGCTATAGCATCTGAGCTTGTTGCTATGGTATTGACAGTCCTCATTTGCTAAACGCAAAACCCACACTGCAAATGTATTACCCTAACTGGTAAGTAGCGGTCAGTTTTTTTTTCTTGTAACACAATCACTAGGTAAATAACCCGCATATATGAAATAATTGCCCTTCATATGGTAATATATGACAATATACTTCATTGTACAGGCCTTCCTACAAAAGTTCACCAAGCCAATATAAGCGCTGAATCTAACTTTAAGGTGCGAATTGCGTCCTTTGCAGAGCACTGGGTTTGCGAGAAGCGTGCCAGGGGGATCTGGGGGTATCCCCCTCCCAGCAAAATTTTGAAATCTAAGCTTTACTATTTGGTGGAATTAAAGGCCACATTTGCCAGCAGTAGTTCAGTGGGAAAATGCTCACTGCAGCAGAAGCTTGCATTGTGCACATATTCATGGTATTATATGATCTTGTTTATCAAATAAACATTTTGAGTTACGAATATTTAAATGCCAATAAGTGATAGATGGTTCTTAGAAATTGAAAAAAAACCCCGAACTATTTTGATTTTATTTTATTTATTTCTTTAAATAAGGTCATTTAATGCTACAATAATGGCCTTACTGTGCTTCCTGTAAATGAACAATCCGCTTTGCTATGCTGTATATTATGTGGCACATTTGCAAAACTCGGTAACATTATCACTTTGGGAAGTAAAGGGTCAATGTTTTATCGACAAGGCGAGCATTCCGGAAGAGGTAAGCTAGGAATGCACGTCGGGGAGGGAGGGGCGGGGGGGGGGGCATCAATAAGCTTAGGTGCGACTAGGTGGGGGTGGAAGTGGGGGGTAAACATATATCGGCAATGAGACTACTGGAAAGAGGAGAAAAAAGTTACTACAATTTGACAGCAGTAGTACGCCTTTTGTGATAAAAAATAATTATGCTGTCAGAAATGTTGACATGTATTTGAGTAGTCATCTAGGACAGCATTTTTACACGGATACAATACAGGTAAACCACCAGGCTATTTTGTGTGAATTACAGTCGGGGGCTGACGGCAGTTGTCCCCGCGCAACATTGCGCATATTTCTCTTATCGTCATGTATTTTCACTCCTGTTTTGTTCTGTGTTACAAATTTGTTCCAGTCGAACATTTTAATCTAAATGCAACAATAAATTTTTGTTGCTTGTCTCAATAACGTGTCATATCTTATCATTATTGGGATATTGCGTGTCGTATACATGTATGTATATGTTAGGCTAAATTAAACTGGGGCTTCATCACCGTCTCAGTGTGCATATATAATTTTTTTTCAACTTTCCACCATTACTTTGCATTCCTGTGTTATTCTGTGCTCAAACGTTGTTCCATCCAATCGTTTTTATGAAACTACGATGCTGAAAGTTAGTTCGTAGATCCAGTCAATTGTGCCAGAATGCGTCGTGATTTCCGCTCACAGCACACCCACGTTTTGGGAGCCCACATGGAATCTAAGACATTTGATTAGACAATGAGAGACATGCGATCAAATTCCACCAATGACGAGCCTGGAAACTCCACTGGTGACGTTTCTTGCAAGATATATTCCTGGTTAAAAAATTGGCGGCTCGAAATATTAGTTTGTGCAGCAAATAATTATAAGTGTCACATGGACTGTTATGTAACATAGATAGGATAGCTAAGAATATGCCTAAGAGGTCGCGCAAAAGCAAAATGTCCTGGAAATGAGATAACAGTCACAAAGTCATTGGTGCAAAAAGTATGTCTGGTATTGGGGTGCCTATGGGCTTCATACGGCGGCACTGGCAACACAAGGATCAATGTGAATCCATTATGCCACAGCGTACGGGTCACTCACAGCTCTCTCAATTCGCTGGTCTTGCCCAACGTGAGTTGTCAGGAAAATGGGATGCTCCAGGTCAGCGGTACAGAGGTGGTGGAACCTTTTTCAAGAAACAAGAGGATGCAGGAGGAAAGCTGAATCTGGAAGACCAAAACTTTTAGATGGGATGGATGACCGTTCAGCCACATAAAAGAAATATCCCAGTTTAGCATCATCGCCTGCATCGTTTTTTTTTTTGTTTGTTTTGTTTTGTGTCGCACCATTTTTTAGAAAATTAATTTGTAAATATTTGCGAAATAAAAAAATCGCTGACAAAACTTCAATTAATGCCTTGAGCTGTCAGCGCCTCTAGCGTACTATATTTTGAAGGGAAAAAAGTAAATAGAAGCCTCCCTCCCTCATCACTTTTTTGGAAAACCACTGATGATAAACCGGAATATTTTTTATAATCATACCTCACGGAGGAATTCATACTCGTGATTGGTTCCATCCAATCGTTTTTATGAAACTACGTTAACTTCCTATCACCTACTGTTGTTTTTGCCGCTAGCGCGGCAGCTCTGAACCGGCGTTGACCCCAACACACACAATGAACTGAAACCACCTGCACACCTTTGCTCTGATCCATCTTCGTAGACAAGATGTCTTGGTTGATTATTATTTTTCCGTATAATGAAACAAATGGTGTCCTTGGCTTTAGGCGACAGGAAAAATTGTAAACCTTCGGGATGGACTTTCAACCCGACGCGTTGATTAAATCGATGTTACGCCGCAATTATTGAACAAAATGATAATAGTAAACGAGCATTTCACCGCTGGTTGTCAAAATGAAAATGATAAAGTATCAAGTAATAATGATAACAAAATGTTGATAGACTTTGAAAAAGCCTTTGATTATTTAGAATGGGATTTCTTGGAAAAAAGTTACAAAATATTTTAAATTTGGGCCCTCATTTCAAAATTGGATAAAATTATTTTATACAAACATTAAAGGTTGGGTAATTGATACCGGCTAGACTTCAGAACCATTTTCCTTGTCGCGCGGAGTCTTTTTTTTTATACTAGAAAAATGTAAAGATATTTGAGGGTTGACAGTAAATAGAACGAAAACAGATATTTGGAGAATCGGTTCTCTTAAAAATACGGATATAATTTTTTCAGAAACCCTTAACCTACGTTGGACAAATGTGCCTGTAGCTTTGTTAGGTGTGAAAATCACACCAGAAAGAGGAGATAAACTTGAGTCACTTAATTATACTCCTAAGTTGGAAAAAATACAAAATATTTTTAATTTGTGGGATAAAAGAAACTTAAGCTTGTTTGGCAAGACTTTAATTATAATATCATTAGCATTGTCTCAACTTTTGTATTTAGTGTCAGTCTTACCAAATCCATCACTGGCAATTACAAAACAGATAGAAAGGTTGATATATAAATACTTGTGGAATAACAAGCCAGATAAAGTTAAACGAAGTTACATCAGTGCATCAACCAAAGATGGTGGTCTTGGTATACCACATTTAGTTTCACAGTTTTTAGCAATTAAAAGTGTGCCTGGTTAAAAGGCTTCGATCTGATATGAATGCAAAATGGAAATATCTAGTCTTTAAGCAACTCTCATGCCAAGACAAAATTTTATGGGAATGCAACTTTCATGCTGATGATGTTAAGGACATATTTCATAATATGAAAAGTAAATTTTGGTATGAACTGACGGAAAGTTGTAGTAACTATAATTTTAAAAATCGAGAAAGTGCAACCAAAGTAACAGGTCAAACAGTTTGGTTTAACTCATTTATCACTTAGAATCTCTCTACTTTTCATTCATACACGCCCATGTTTAGAATATGCCAGTGTTGTTTAGGACGGATTCACACAAGGTGACAAAGACAGGTTGGAGACTGTTCAGCTGAGCGCAGCCCGTGTGGTAACAGGTGCATTTGCGCATACAAGTCTTGAAAAACTCTATTCTGAGATAAGTTGGGAAACACTTGCTAACGAAGGAGAAAGCAAAAATTGGTGCTTATGTTCAAAATTGTAAAAGGAATTGCCCCTAAATATCTCTGTAATCTTCTGCCAGGAAAAACATCGATGCGAACTAATCAAATACACGCAATTGATGCCAAGAAAAGTACATACTACAATTCTTTTCTTCCATCCACCATACGTGAATGGAACCTACTACCACGATCCGTATGGACTTTGGAACATGTTGACGAATTTAAAAGGGAATTAAATAAAACCCAACCAAAACGTAACAATCTTTACTATTTAAGTAAAAGGCACATAGTAGTTATTCATTCTAGAATGAGGATGGGCTGTATCCAGTTGAACGGTGACCTCTTCAAAATAGGTGTTGTTGAATCCCCCTTATGTTCATGCGGTGATAATGCAGAAAGAACTTACCACTTCTTTTTTGAGTGCAACAAATATGTTCTCTTGAGGGATGAATGAATGAATGAATGACTTTATTAACTGCACCATATACATACATGGTTTTCTGTCAGTCAAAACACATAAATATATACATGAATCACAATACGATACAATATAATATAATATAATACAAAACAATACATCACATCACATCACGACACTAGACTACATTCCACTTCATTCTTCAGAAAAAGAAAGAAAGAAAGAAAAAACTCTTCACTACATCGCCGCCCTGTCGCCCTACAACGCGGTGCGGTGGGCTGGGCGGCGTTGGTCCCAAAGGGTCCCCTGCAAAACAAAAAACTTGTATAGATACAATAAGAGACATGGGCATGAGAGGTATGTTTTACAAAAGTGATGATTATTGTGATTATATAACAAAATATTTCCATTTATCATCACGTTTTTCAACCTTCAGTTTCTTAGTTGCAATATACCTTTCTATTCTTTTTGTACGCTGAACAATATTCTTGAATCCATATATATTTGGAACAGTGTTCCCATATTTGCATGCATTAATGTATTTTTTGCCCAAAATAAATATCAGATTATATATTGGTTTTATGTTTTTGGTACCCATAAGCACTTCTTCTTTATTAAAGCTCCCGATAACAACATCATTTACTTTACAATGAATGAAAACTTGCTGCCAAAATAATTTTACTTACAGTCAAAGATACTACAGTATGGACACTTTAATTTGAGAACAGTACTATTTGGTATTGAAAGCAAAGCAGATACAAAGAAACATAATGAGCATATTTTTGAAGCTGTGCACAAATTCATAAGGAATTCAAATAGGTTTAAAACATGATGTTGATAAATTTTGTCATACCTACTGTACTTCAGAGTAATTTTTAAACATTAAGCTCAAACATTACCCCATTACCCTCTCTCTCTATTCTTATTGTGGTCTTGTTTGTATATCTATCTGTGTACTAGTGCCTTGCAACTTTTTGTTGTCTTGTTCTATATGTACAAGAGGCCCTAATATAGGCTGGTGAGCCTGTCGGCCAATTGTTTTTTTTTTAATAAATTACGTTTAAACCAACTCATTTATAAAGATAGGTAAAAAAAAATTTTTTACAGAAAGTGGTGCGTAAAGTTGTTTGATATATTAAATATTTACTGAACAGATACAGGACAATAATATCATATGCTGAGTTTACACAAAAATTCGATATCCAAGTGGATTTTGTTACTTATTATGGAGTCATATGTGCAATTCCAGCTGAGTGGAAAGACATGATCAAAACCTCAGCTGTGAATAATTCTGAAAAAAGAAAAAAATATAGATTGTATCATAGACATAGGAAAGGTACCTAGATTTGTATACCCAAAACTGCTTAAACCTAATGTAGGAAACCTTCAATTACTAGTTGAGAAATGGAAAAAGGAACTGGTTTGCCAAATTTTCTTGGATGAACTTGACACAAGCTTTCACTCGATATATATATATATATATATATATATATATATATATATATATATATATATATATATATATATATATATATATATATATATATATATATATATATATATATATATATATATATATATATATATATATATCAACAATATCTGCAGAAATCCGTTTTTTCCAGTTTAAGTTTTTACACAGAATTATATAAACAAGAAAAAGGTTGTATGAATGGAATATTGTTGAAACAAACTTATGTAGCTTCTGTAATCAGGAGATAGAATCTCTCCAACACTTATTCTGGGAATGTGAATTTGTAAAATTATTTTGGCAGCAAGTTTTCATTCATTGTAAAGTAAATGATGTTGTTATCGGGAGCTTTAATAAAAAAGAAGTGCTTATGGGTACCAAAAACATAAAACCAATATATAATCTGATATTTATTTTGGGCAAAAAATACATTAATGCATGCAAATATGGGAACACTGTTCCAAATATATATGGATTCAAGAATATTGTTCAGCGTACAAAAAGAATTGAAAGGTATATTGCAACTAAGAAACTGAAGGTTGAAAAACGTGATGATAAATGGAAATATTTTGTTATATAATCACAATAATCATCACTTTTGTAAAACATACCTCTCATGTCCATGTCTCTTATTGTATCTATATGTGCGATTATAATATACTATGTACTGTATGAGCTCTATCTGACAATAATATATAAAAAAGTAATAATGATAATTTTCTCATTTTCGGGGCAGCAATTCCGTGTATCAAAATCTGCAGCACTGCAGATGAATTATTGCATCACAACGAATTATTGGTTTGTGCGATTCAATTCCTAATACATGTATATCGAACCCCAAGTACCACATTGCGGGAAATTTTTATAACATTTTGAATGAACATGCCTCATGATTAGTGATGTCATAGGGTCTGAAATATTTATGTTAAAATAACGTCGCGTTCGCTTACACGAGGAGAAAGTGAAATGGACAGTAATGCCAAGAGAATGGAGTTTTGATGTCGAGGAGGAAACTTCCGCACAGTTGAGGCCTATATGCCTTTGTCACCTGTAGCAGTGCAAGTTTCATTCAGTAATTGCAAACTATAGGTCTGTATCCATTATGCACAAATTGCAGAGAAAGTTACTCAGTACATGGATAGTCGACACAATCCGTGCTCAGTACAATAGAGGGAAAGAAACTTCGAGACTAGCACATATGTGTATACATGTATAAATAGGTATAGGGCCTATATATATATATATAGTGTCAGTGCCAACTCTACATGCGTATGCAATCAGTGTTTCTCATATTTTCGAATTCTTTTGTTTTTTTTTATTATTGTAGACTGTCCACTTATATAACTTTATTTTATATAAAATAAAAACAAAAGAATTCGAAAATATGAGAAATACTCATTGCGTACCTGTATAAAATTGGCTCTGACTAATGTTGCATCATTATCAACTGCAAAAGAAATTATTTTTTGAGAAATGATATACCCTTCGGTTTGAAGAGAAAATGTCTATCTATTTTACGTTTTGTGTATGAAATTAAGCAAATTTCTTGTTGTGGATTGGCTGCTGTCTCGTGTCAGTTTGGCAGACATTCCTAACATTTTGCTGTCACTTGCCAGCGCAAGAATTCAATAAACTATTATGCATTTGGGCCCCGACAAGTGATGTCATGGCAAACATACTTGAGTTAGGAATCGTGAAAATTCGTCGTTAATATCCAAATAAACCGATCAGACTATTCAGTGTATAACATTTCACTTATAGTAGGATTAAGGATAAAATTATACTTTGTGGCAAACAAAGTAACACATTTCAACTGGCATGTATAGTTGGAGCTTAAAAAAGGGGTCTAAGGAAAATAAATTTGGATTTGAATATCGCTCAGTCATGTTGTGAACTATACAAGCAGCAAATTAATTCTATATATGTGTATACATATATATTCCAAATATATTTTCCCGGTATATATTTTGGACTTATACTGAATCTTTGTTACTCAGGCGAACTGCTCCCTCTGCATACCTTAACGTATATTTGGTTGCTTAAGTTCTGTAGCGCTATATTTATTATCAATCTCAACTTTTCAGTCGCAAATAGATCCTCTCCTTTAACTTTGTTTATATCATAACCATGATTTTACATCAGCATACCATAGATAGCAACTGTAATTTGAATATATATTTACTTTTATTTTACGGATACTCTTGGCGGGGGACGTTCATTTGCCCCATGCCCAGTGCAGCTTTAAGTGATATTTCTTTCCACCATCTATATGAACATAGATTTTCATTGAATAAACCGAGCTGAATACACACAGACCTTGTCCAAGAATTTGACATAATTTCGCGGTCAGGAACTTTTCTTTCTCCAAATTCTTCATTTAGTAATCAGATATACCCGGTTATCATGATATCATTACAGCAGATCTGAATACGGTAGATGGCGCTGTCGCTCTTTGCGATTCCAAATCTCTACTCGTGATTGGACGTCGTGATTTAGAATTTTGTGTTTAACATTTTTGGGGTATGAGATTAAACTTCACAATACTAAATTCTTATTTGCAGTAATGCATAGACCACCCAACTTTGAGGTTTCCTTTTGGTATGAATTTAAGGTGGAAGATCTGAAGTCAGCACCGTTGGAAAACCGCTAATCACTTTAATATTTTTGGATAGTTTGATACTTAAACTACATGATCCCAAAAAATCACTTGTGTGAACAAAAAATTTATATGAGAAAATTGAGCTCAAAACTTTTGTTTACACCGAACTGTTTTTGCATTTCTGACCACATGGCCTTTGTCTCCATGGGCATGATGATGAACCGTGCCATTGTTTGCACAGTCATTGGTCCATGATCCCTGAAAACCAGGTGAGCCACGGACAAGGTTCACTCATAGGAAACAGGAAAGCATTAGCCATGGAGAGAAGAAAGGGCTAGTACAGGCTAATCACTACCACTGTTCTGACTATTTTGAAATTCTCTATTGATGTAAAAACAAATTAGCACAATCCACTTAATGGGTCCCAAATATGGAAGGCCGCATGTGAACCCACACTCAAACAAGCGAAGTGTGGTTACGTTTGATGTTCCCAAGTTAAAAAAAAAGTCGAGATTTAAGCCACAAAATATGCTTTTTTGAATGACAACATCACAGAAGTAAAGCTACAAGTTTATTTCATACAATAATAAAAACACAGGACAGAGGAAGTGAGTATGTGTCATATTACACCCATAAATGCATAAGAATTGGCAGCATTTTCTTTCAACGCAATTTTCTCGGAACTGTTTTTTGCACAACCAATGCAATTTGCATCTAGCCTTACATACAAACGAGTTGTCCTGTCACATTAAAATCAACGGGCATCAATAGAAAAATACATTATCCAGGCGCGGTCCCCAGGATTTTTTTCTCTCTACCCCTTCCGTGACTTTTTGAGCAATTTTGAGAAAAAAATGAACAACCTGTTAAGACCAACATTAAAATTTTATAACTTTTTATTTATGCTATTTCTAGACTCACCATTGAAATCGATCCTGGACATAGATGTATATTTTCAATTACTTCTAATTGCAACTTGCAAAAAAAAATGTGCGATTTCTGTGCTAAAAATGTGAAAATCGTACCAAGTCAGAAAAAATTGTATAAAATATAAAAAACTTTCAATCCTCAAAAAAAAAACCCCGAAAAAAACCAAAAAAAACCCCAACCCCCCCAAAACCAAAACAAAACAAAATAAAACAAAAAACACCCCCCCCAAAAACCAAACGAAATAAAAAAAAAAAACAAAAAAAAAAAACAAAAAAAAAAAACACACACACAAACAAAACAAAACACAACCCCTGTCAAAAAAAAAAAAGAAAAAACCAAACAAAACAAAATTAAAAAAAAAAAAAAAAAAAAAAAAAAAAAAAAAAACCAACCCTTTGGATACAATTCTATGAAGATGTAGCAATCACAAAATATATAGGTTTAATGTACTTGTGAAAAAATTAAATGGGTAAAATTGATCCAAAGTTGCCAGTCTCACTGCACACTAACTTCACAGAATCCACCTTAAAGACAGTTTTGATCCGGCAAAAAGCACAATATGATTTGCGTTTTATGCCCTACTGGGCTCATACAAAACATACATAATATAAATAAAATGTATAAAAAGTGTTACCTACACATACCTGTACATGATGTCAAAATTCCTGTTGGCCTATGGATGGGTCTCCCCTGGCGGGCTGGCTGGACCTGAGAGCTCAACAGGGAATAATGTATTGAGCCCTCGAGTCAACCCCCCCCCCCTCCCAGCACCCCTTATGAGATGCCCATGATATTTGAATGCACACCAATTAAATATACAACTAATTACTAAGAAATGGCAGTGTTATATACAGGACTTATTCTTTCTGTGTTTAGAGCAATCAAAGACAAACACAAAACTCTCGGTTTTGCCATGAAAAATCGATTGAGAAAGCACAAAAAGATTGTTGGCTTGTATGGGAACAGTAAGAAACCGAAAACCAAAACCAAAATAGTTGCAGAGAACCAGGGAGGGGGCCTCCCAGATCTAGCAAGAATTGAAGAAATTGACGGTTTCCACAGTTTGTACCTGAGGGTGTCATAAGTGGCACCTCGGCACACAAGACATGTAAATGAAATGTACATAATAGGCGTGGTTCAACTGTGCTAAGATACCTGGCCTGGCGATGACACGAATAACTGCTATTTTCCTTATGAATAATTGTATAACCTAGCACCTCATGAGCCAGGAACATGCATCTCAATGCACCTCCCTTTCATAAACTGATTGTACAGGACACCTCTGCTTGGTTTTATATTACAATGCTTGTGCCATTGAGACCATACCAGGGGACCACCCTCCATTCTCTGAGGATAGCCAACCCAGATAAGTAAAAGAAATTTTGCAAAGCCAGACTTCCATCTGAATTGGTCGGACTCAGAGTCTGAGCAGCACTGTCTACCCTGCCATCCACCTGTCCTGGTGTGTCTGGCTCTCAAAGAACTGGTACCGTCATCTTGTTAAGATATCTGGAAACACACCTCTAACTACTGGTCAGTGACATCAAATTTTGAAGGGTGGGTATATTTTGCCAGTTGCTTGTACCATGGACCTACTATGTGATAGTAGGGCCATGCTTGTACTTGTCAAGAGTCTCCAACACAAATACTAGGACCACAGAAAAAGTGGAAGTTACAGCCTACTGTAGCAGATCAACAGTGAACATTGTTCCATTCAGATCTGAGTAACTAACAGCAGTTCACAGTGTAGAAGTCAGGCCCAGGACTCGGGCTACCTAAGAGACGCCAGATATTAGTCCTAAAACAAGGCGAGGCAAGGCATGGCAATGATACCAAGGACGGATCAATGAACCTGCAGACCGATGGACCTGTGGACCAGCGGCTGTCCCCAACAGAGTTGGCCTGCGTATAATGGCTGGGCTCCGTGGTTTCAGAAGTTAAAAACCTGTCTGAGCAGTGTTTCTCAGCAGGTGGACCATTACCTGACTTTGTGACACTGGAAGATGGCAGACTTGCCACACTTGTGGAGTCGGAGGTCTGGGTGGTGAACCATACCCCCATATGGCATGCTTTCAGCACCTGTCACTGTGCCTCTGATCATGCAGCACAAACAGGGCAAGCCATGTAAAAACAAAAGCCCCCACGGTGTAACATGGCCAACAGACTTTTGCCCTTCTGGTCCAGCAAGGGGATGATCCTATTTCTAGCTCCACAAACAAGACACTGTGAAGACAAAAGTTACATCCTGCATAGATTGGAATGGTAAAATGGGGGGGGGGGATGTCCCTCCCTTGTACACACAACTTGTCAAATAATGCCACCCAATACAGACTTGAGTGCTGATGAATGTCTTAACCCCAAAAGAAAAACAATTTAAAAAAAAAAAAAAATTAAAACAAAACAAACTGACAGACTACCGACAGGCAACAAGGCCTACCAACGCAAATCAACATATCAGACAATCCCGGGTGAAGAGCACATCACATTCATACAACTTGCATTGTGGCCCACAGAAGTGTGTTGTGTGATGTCACACAACTCCATGCAAGTGGTTCCAAGAGTGTGCATGCAATGAACTGGGATCCCCCTTCCCCCCCAACCCCTACAAAATTTCTCTGCACTGTGGGAGGACAGGAATCCCATTTGATTAATCAGCATCTGGCATTACATAGAGCAAGGCATAGTGATATACGTACTTCCAACATTTGAGAATGAGGGCCACTATGCTATATAGCCTATACAGCCAATGCCCATAAAGATACGGCATTTTCAGCCATTCCTGTTAGTCAAATCTTTGTGGAGCCCTACATAGTCCAGGGAAATAATACATCAATTCATGCTTTGTTTTATGAAAGTTTGTTTATTCAAATATACTTTTCCTTGATATACATAAGTACAAGAATGCGTGCCTGTATACATATTGTCACCCACATATACTGTGCACTGCACGTGGTGAATCCTCAACTTTGTTCAGTGAAGTTACCACTTGTCAACCCCAACTTCACATGTAGTCTGATTATATACATCATGAGTTTAATTATTACACTGTGGGTCATTAATTATTGATAAACCATGTACCAGTCACAAATCAAAGATGAAATATTCTTACATAATGCAAAGTCATCTATATCATATGTGTGATACAATTCTGTGCTAAGTTTGGAATCTAACTTAACCAGTTTCCAAATTGATAATACAATCAATCAAACAAGCAAGCCTTGAACGACAACCAGTCTGATCAGCTGTGTGCTTCTATATTTTACTCTGCATTTTCTTGGATATTGTTTATTTATCTGAATTATAATAGTTTCCCATGTAGCCCTATAAAATAAAAGCTATTTTACTGAAAGAAAGCAACGTACATGTATCATGTTCACCCAAAAACCTTGGTTAGCTTAGCAACCCAACAGAAAGATATTGTCTCAAGTATCATCACAGTTTTTTAAAATACCCAGCAAATATGACAGGGCAAGACCGAATGAAACAACGATTCAATCTACCAAGGCATTTTAAGTCTGACCAGTTTCGATGCTAACATATTTTATCATAGACTGAAGTTAAGGGCCCCCTGTAGTGTTTATATACCAGGGTAAACATTCATGTTAGCAACCTGTAAAAATAAAACAAGATAAAATACCCACCCCAGTCCTTTTTATTTATCCATCAAAGCAAAATTATGAGAATCACAAATTGTACTTTCAAACTGAATTTGGCCATTTTCGTTCATTTTTCCTTAAAATCTTGTTACGATTTAAATAAATGACATTGAACCACTGTACAAAAAAAAAAAAAAAAAAAAGAACAGGATATTTTATTATGAATTTCTTTTTAGCTTCATATAATTTTTCTCCATATTGTGTACATCCTCCCACCCCATCCCCAACTGATTCAAAACCAAAGCTTACAACCCTAATACATAAACCTGTGGCACTTTGTGCAGGCGTCTTGTTTCCATGCCAGCTAATGCAGCATCCCCAACCTACACCTTGTTCCTAGTACCACATCATATCATTGAGTTGCCTGCACAGCACCTCCCAAGACTGATATAACAAAAAATTCAATAATGGGATTGGTTAGGGCACAGCATTTCAAGCACATGCACTGTGACAGCAACTCCTGTGACCATTGAGGCAACATGCTGATGCGTCTCACTTTACATGAAGCATCATTGTGTCTGGTTCTTTTCTTGCACTATATATTGATCCAAAATGTACATAACAATACGTCAACAAAATCTTCTCAGTTCGAGCTTCCAACTGCCTCAGACGTAGGATTGCGAAACACAAAATGAGTTCAATTCACTGCTGCTCCAGGCAGTGCCTGGAACAGAATTATGCGTGTGACTGCAACAAGCATACAGGCAACCTGATCTGGTTGCCATGGAAATCAAATATGTGTATCCTACACTGTTGATCTGGAGGATCTTCACCCTTCTGATACCAGGTGGACAGTGATCCTACAAAAACTAGAGTTGGTCATCTTGCTCTACATCAAGCACCTTGCCTTCAAAATAATTGTGCTTGTTTTAAATGCTAGGCGTGAAGGTAAAAAAAGTCAATACTTCATGCATTACGACAGAATATGATGCATCACTGCATGAGGAAGTGCAGCAGGCAAGAATGCTGCAAGACTACGACATCTAGCGTCTTTAACCCCTTCCCCACCTCACATAGCCCCCCCCCCAAAAGTACACATACAAACTGGAATCCACCTTAACACTTTTACTTACCCTTTCTCATCATTAAAACACATTTTGGGGGGAGAAAAGTGAATAAGGCCTATTACACCAGCACATACCTGGTCTACAGCTTTCCTTGGACCAAAGTGGACTCAGTCTTATTTCTTATTCTACCCAGGCAAGGGTTAAGCTTATCATGTCACCCTTCATTGGAAGTTTCCTATCGCATAAAAATAAGACAGTGTGGAACTGTGCAGTTGATGAGATTTCTTTTCACCATAGCCTTGCACATAAAAATGACCGAGATAGAATGACACCATACAACCGATTTTTCCTTTGTAAAACTTCTTAAAATATTGTGTCCTGGGATCAAAAATGACAGCCACATTTATGCTATATCATGGCATGATCTGTTTGATATCAACATTATCAATGCCTAGCATTGATCACATAGAAGTGCATGCACATTCTGCCTACTGTAAAAATGTACCTTTTATAGCATGATACTAATTTGCGATATCACCTTTCATAAATGTAAAGCCTGGAAGCAGTAAAGAATCGCCTTTGTGACAATCCTAAAGGAGTTTTCTTATAAGCACCACCGATTTGAATACATATCATGTATGTATTTTTGAAGACAGCTGTTATAAAAAAGTGTGATTGTTATTTACAATTGGTAATGACGAGGGGCTTACACTTTATCATCTTAATATCAAACATATTGACAAGTTTAACAGATCAACAACCTATTAGTTCTGTATTTCTGAAAGTCTGAAATCTTTAAAATGGAAAACTGAAACTGAAAATAAAATTTTGTTCGCCTTCATAAAATGCAAACTGTTTCCAAACATCACAATGAAAACAACCAGACTGTAACCAATCAACCAACAAAATTATGTGACATTAAAAGTTACTGCTTATGATTCCACGACACCACATAGGCACATGATGTCAGCAAACTGCACTAAAGTTGAAATGGATTCTGGCGACTGGCATATGATTTACTATGTGACATAGCATCCCCGACTTTTTTTTTTTTTTTGTGCAAGGGTAGGGTCAAAAGAATCTGATCAACTGCACATTTCCACAGTATCTTATCTCAGGCACTCTGTAATATTCACTTTAGGGGTGTCCTTGTGAGTTGCACTATACATGCCACTTTGATCAACAATTTATTTCTCGAGTATGATCAAATATATTTCAAACGAGCTTCTACAAAAATACTGCATTATGCCTTTCAGTCCCTGCTAAATAATCCCGCCCACTTTTGAGAGTCATATGATGTAATATTCTAAATACTTGCCATTTATGAGACAAAAGTAATGTTAACATGCAAAACATTGGTCAGTACTTCAGTTGTACATTCTTACAATTTGCTAAGCAGTCTGAGCCTTATATGGGAGTAATATGGTATTAATGGCTTGATACAAGTAGTGTTTTGGAGATATCCAACATAAAAGTTACTGATTTTGTAGAAATTGTTTTACTACATACCAACACCAATGTGTGAGCATTTAAAAATTTGGTCAAACACATCTTGTTCCTTTTCAATTGAGCGACAAAGTTGATCAGTGAGTTTGCTTGCCACCATGCCACAAGAGTGTTACTGTTACAATGCTATGTTCGACTGTTATTATGGTGGAATATTTTAACATTGTACATGCACCACATATCATTCCATTTATATTTCAGTTTTGTATGTGCTTATCATAGTCAACATTAAAGTGCCTTCACTTAACATGTGGTACTTTCACTTCCCTATAAATTCCAATGTACATGTATATGTGGCAAGCTTAATTAACAACTCGCTGAGTCTTTTTCTGCAGGATCAAACTTCTACTGTGCCTTCCACAGTTAAACAAAAGAAATTCACTTTTGTTATACAGTATACATGCAGTTGAAACAGATACCAGTATACTGTAACGGGTACTGCATGCTGGTTTGGTGATCTGGGTTACAGGGAAGGGTCCAATGCGATACATAGGTTGAGGCATGCATGGATCCAGGTGGGCCCACATATCAGAGATGCACGACCCAGTTCTTTAAATTTGAGCTGAGACAAGGCAAGTGGCTGTTAAGTCTGAGAGGCTTGGTGTCCAACCGGTTTTGTTGATCTATTCAACTCGTCAGGGACAGTTAGGAAGACTGCCTTAGCCCTTATATACCCGCGTGAAGTTACGCTTGCTGTTAGGTTACACACGTGTATTGCATTTACGTTCAAAGTGTGATTGGCCATGATTGACTTATTATGTCGTCATGATCTTCTTCAAATCAGACTTATGTCTTATTTAAAAATCAGGATCTCCCAAATAAGGAAATCCATATCTATGACTTAAATGGGGTTGGTTAGTGCAGTTTTATTGGGCTGGGTCAAATCAGGAAAACTGTATAATTGTGCTGATGCCCTGAATAGGGACTAAGAAATGTGTGGGTTACAATTTCTTTGTTAGAAAGGTGTATATGCAGTGTTCCATTTGTCATTTCACTAAGACATCTGGAAATTAAACTGGCTTATTATGGGAGCAAAGGTTCTTTAAATGGCACATTTTTACACTTCAGATAAATTTATCTAAAAAAAAAAAAAAAAACTCCCACCCCTCCAGTTTTGCATTCATCTACTTCTATAATTAAATAGGTTGAGGCATGCAAGGATCCAGGTGGGTCCACATGTCAGAGACACAAGGTCCAGTTCTTTAAATGGCACATTTTTACACTTCAGATAAATTTATCTGAATTCACAAGAAAAAAAATCTATTCTGTATCGATCTACTTCTATAATTAAATGACACTACACCTGTCAACGTTTGTACGTGAAAACAAGGTAAACTCTCCATCGATTGTTTAAAACATCATATTGCTCTGCAGACCATCACCTCAGTCAACAGAATTAGTCTGATTTAGAGACATTTGGTTACCAAACAAAACACGGTATCTGAGCCAGAGTATAAGAGATCTATGGTGAATGTGATAACACGAGTGCAAGTCGTCCTGATAGTCAGACTGGTAGTTCACCTTTAACTCTTTCAGTGCCAGCTGTGCCTCAAGTCAAACTTATTAAATTGAACTGCTCTGGATTACAATGAGGGTGCTAGATCCATGTTCCTTGTAAAAGGACTTGTCACTCAGGTACCAGCATGCCTGAAGGTACATACAATATATTAGTCCAGGTCAAAAAGCTTTCCTTGGTGCACTTTGGGCACAATGCACCCAAAGTACACCGACTGAGGTGTGGACTCAGTCAAAAATGTGGCACTGAAAGAGTTAATACACTGTTAATCTTAGCATTAGATTGCAATGGCACAATGGCAATGTTTCCCTTTACTATGCCAAGTACTGTGGTGTCAGTGTTATCAGTTACTTCCTGCCAAGCTTGTGCGTGACAGAGCGAAAAACCAATCAGAGTTATCACTTTTCTTTGTTTTGCTTGCCACTGCCTTTGTCTGGCTTTTTTTTTCTAAACTTTTTTGTATTCAACTTGACATTAAACAATGTTAAATTCAATCTGACTACTGTTACTGCTTTTTATGCTGTGGACTAGCCAGGGGTGGGAAGCACGGTCAATGCATCAGAACCATTAAAACAGGCGTTGCCATTATACCGTCTACCGCAGCATTGAAACCCATACCAAGCCAGATCCTCTGTACGTAGCAATAAAGTTAACAATCTCTTTTCTGTATACCATATACATATATATATATCACAAAATCAAAACAAAAAACCCACCCTGAACAATTACCACCAGTTTGAATCATGTTTTCCAAAATAAGCCTGCCCCTTTTTAATTTATTCCATACCAGTCCCTGTTTTTTCCGTATACTTACCTAGATTTAAGATGATGATTACACATTTAAATTCTTCATGAAAAGAGCTTTCATTCAAGTACCAACATGCCTATAGTCTTACATTAGTGGTTCTGGCACTGCCTGGCAAGTCATGCCTCATGACTTGCCAGGCAGTGCCAGAACTGACCAAGGCCTGTGACCATAGTATGGAATGAATTAAGTGGCTCAGATGAAGTACAGGTACTTTAGTCAGGCACTTGTTTCAAGTGTGTAACTGCTATGTGATTGTACCATTCAGTTGTCATTACTTCAAGTCATGTACATGGAAGTTTGCGGGTTTTTTTTTAAATCATAAAATAGTTTAAGAGGCTTGTAATCGGAAACGCAGGTAGTAGGGTCTGGCTGTCTACCTATTGCCCTTAAGCATGATACAGTCAGCTGCGTCACTCCATATCTGCTCATATCACCCAAATGAACTACTTCTGTCATTGTCCACTAATCTGTCTTTTTTTTGAGACCATTTTTGGCAAAGTGGAGGTTGAGGCAGGCATGTACACGAATTACACTGACAAGACCCTTTGACCTGTAGCGGACTCTTCCTCGTTAAGATTTATGTGTCAGATTACACCCAGACAACTCCACTGGACTCACTGAGGCCACCCTACATGTTGCCCAATATGGCCACATATTCCATGCATGTAAATGTACTTATTTTTATGTGTACAAATTTTCACAATTTTTGCATTTATTTAACTGACGTTTTATTTTTATTATTAAGGACAGCTGTTGAGCCTATGTTATAATGCTAGTTCATGGTATTTTTATTTTCAGAGTTTTGTGCCATCAGTGAAATGTGCAAAAATAAAAAATCCGGCAAAATTCAGTGATTTTACAATATATGGTTGTGTGAGCAAGACAACAGGTGCAGCTTCTGACGATCAGGACAGAAGGCCTTCCCTGTCCTGGGTATGATGTCATTAAACATTTAAACTCCTGGAATGATCCCTTCGACTATCCTAGTGGGATAAAATACATGAATACTACACAGTCATGGTCTTGTTTTTCGCACACTAGCATCGGCAGCACTTAACCGTACCACCAGTGGACCAGCTGTAGATTTCTGGCACCAGACTGACAGCTTGTTCATAATAGAGGTGTTTATTACATGTACAAGTAGCTGAACAACTGAAAACTGATACACAGTGTTATTTTCACAGTAAGTAAATGGCAAGAGTGATTTGTGATTTGAAAATGCTGACTTTCCAGTGAACGACACACGATGCAAACTATTTTGTTTGCACTGTGATAGATACCAATAGGTTACTCTTAGTCAAATGTAACAAAGTGCATAGTCTACTTCTTGAAGAAATAAAAAATCAATACATGTTCATGTACTTCCAAATAATGAGCCTGAAATTTTGCTTTGTATTTTGGTCATGAAGTCACACAACCCACAAACCTTAATCAGATCATGTCTCCCAGAACACAAAAGGTGAGAGAGATTCAGTAAGTACCTGACCCACATGAAGTGAGCCTGGTACATTGTAGCATGATGATGATTTACCATTATCCTGTATAATGGGTTGCCATGGTACACTATGATTGTGACATGGCACTGTTACCAGGGTAATAACAGTCAGTTTATAACACAGGGTATAACCATAGAAATACTACACGCGATTGCAATACTAATGCATTAGCATGATACTACAATGGTATGCCATATGGTTATGCTGTCCCATTTCACAAACACATTAATATCAGGGTCCATGGTGTTCATTTCACCCAAGCGGTGAGTCAAATTGACGTCCTTTACACTGTACACATCAGGCAGGCAAGTCTAGGCTTGTCAGTTTCCATGCACTTGCACAAGTAATTTGTCTACAATCTTCGACCTGCGAAGCTATCCGAACAGGCAACTGGTGACCTGAACCTAGTGCCAATGCCTTTGTGCACCATTAGTGACAAAATGGTGATATTCCACAGTAGAATTGAGATAGACAGCACATACTGTTAAAAAATAGTGCAACTCTTTTATACCTGTTTGAGGATAATAAATTTAGATCCCAGGCATAGGAAGGGATAAAAATGTGCTATAAAAATACCAGGACACATGCACAAAACCCCACAAAACACTGAATAAAAGTATGCAAAAGTTGCTGGCAGTTTCAACTGCTTTGTTTGTGTGACCTCCTTCTACAATACACATACACAGCATGTATTGAATATTTGTGTATACTATAAAATGAGTTATCCTATGCTCACCAAGACACAGGCTTCCCCTCCCTAGCACAAACTAATATCTGATCACTGACAAAGGACTCTTTCTGCTGGCTTGCAATAGTAGCTTAACTGCTGTAGTTCATTGGACTCCCATCCAATCAGCTGTAAATGACCATACAGACCCGAAAATATGGCTGAGTCACCAGACAGAGTAAGTTGGTCAGCTGATTAACCCTTCTCACCTTAAACTGGCCCAAATCGACTGGCAGTCAAATGTTTTCTGCTTTAACATTTTTGATTAAATTGAAACAGCAATAAAAACAGTGTTGATGCAAATTGTAGATGGAACCTATCAAGCCCCTGTTTAACAGCCTTCCTTGGTGTGGGCTGGCAAGCACCCCCTAGGAAGGCTGCTAACTCAGTCTCAAGTCAAGGTCAAAGGGTTACCGTATTACTACTGTCCCTTTAAGTGCCCTTGCTTTCATAAGTAGAAATATTGAAAAATTAGATATATTTTATGATGACTTGCCAGTCGATACAGCTAAAATGTTCCAAACTTGGGTCTAAAATTGGAGCTTATTTCAGTTAAACTTCCCTAACTGCCCCTGGGGCTTAAAAGGGATAATATGGTAACAATAAATTGATATAAACTTCCCTGAAAGTCTGTCATCCAAAGTGGGGAGTTTTGATGAATTTAAAGACTGAGAGAAATGTTTGGGGCTTTGTTGGCCATAGTGTATAAGATGGGCTACACCGGCAATGAAAACCTGAGAATTTATGATAATAGTTTTCACCTTGAACCACTGTGTGTGCTTAGTACCAAGTTAGCTGTTCTTTTTCCTTTTGCTTTTTTTGCATTGCCTGTTAAGTTATACTCCAAGATCTGCAAGAGCACAGCTCAAGTCAAAGCAAAAATCACAAACTGAAGCCTTCACAAACATAGTTTAGAATTAGCTAAAGTATCATTGCAACACATACACCTCTTGTTGATTTGAATGTGCACAAATACAAAGCATATATATATGTTGGGGCCACCTGGTGGGTAAAGTGAGCACTTAACTGATTTGTGCAGTTCAACTGACACAATTTTGCCAAAATCCAGGGAACACGTAACTAACATTCACATACACGTACCAACAAATGCAAAATAAGAAGATTAAAAAACACTTTGTTTTTACAAATTACTCAACAAAGATATTATATATCCCTCCATGGTTGCAAAAATTGTACACTCATTATATTCAGCTTAAGGCCTCCCGTGGCACACATTGTACATACATTTTTTAAGAGTTCAGTACAATGATGGTTACAATAGAGGAAGAGTATAACTTGAAAGTACATCAGAAAAAAAATGCAATTTAAAACCTACACACATAGGCTCCACTGTGATTATATCATGTCATTTTTTGGGTGTGGTCATATCAAGAACCTCAGCGGAAAGTTAAAGGTTACCCTTGTAACAGCATAATGTACACATCAGTACAATGCTGTAACATTGTAACAAAACAATTATTATTTCCCCAAGACCTGCATTTTTGCAAATTTGCCAAACCCTACTTATGGGCAAGATCCCTGACTTTTTAGCCCATAATATTTGTATTTACTCCACAATGCCAACACACAAGTATCATTTGATGGTTTGTACAAACTCAGTTCAGTATCTCCTGGAAATAACATAGGAAGGCGTCCTCGCCTTACTGGTGGTCACTCCAGATGCACAGTGCCAATACAAATGCAGACCACCAAGTAATGCCTGACCTGCTTTGGCATACTGAACATCAAAGAGGTATCTTGTCTTTTTTAAAAAAAAATTCCCCGACCAAGGGACAAACAGAATACATAATACACATATTGTCATCTTCAATCACTGCAGATTAAGGCATAATGGCGACAAGAGCTGAGAACCAAACTGATGTCAGATCAATCACAAACAGCCGTGTGCTTAGAAGCGATTTGCAAGGTGGCAACACCCAGGCACACAGTACATGAAGTCATGTAATACAATGTGTGGTAACATTCTTTGAGGTTCCATGAACACTGCTATATATAGATATGGTATGCAAAAGTGCTTTTTATCAGTAAATAATAAGTGCATAATTGATTTCAAGATTGACACCTCTACAAAATGTCATTTGATGGCAACATTGAATAATGATTACTAATTGGTGGGTGTAAAGGGGATCAAGTTACACGTTTCCGTACATCATTAAAACACAACAAAGATTGCCTCATGCCCTGATATGAAGCTTAGGTATTGCAATTATCATGATCATAGTTCACCACATTTAAAATGATCTGAAGAATTCTGATGTGAACACTCTTGAGAAAGTGAATTCATAATATTTTTCCAAATGGCACTCCTGTTTGTACGTGTCAAAATACGAAATAGAAATTATGGTGATTTCAAGTTTAAAGACCCTAAATTTCTCATGAACATGTATCTTTAAGTTAGTAGTTAAACATAAGCTTGAAGCTGTACTTTCTCCATAAAGCACACAAATATATATATATAAAAAATTGTGGGATAATGTAGTCACACACATCTATGATTAACGTGAATATCTATAGGATATCCATAGTCTCCTTCATGTCCATCAGCACCTGCTACTTAAGACCACTCCTTTCGGCCAGCCAATCACAGTCTAATTCAGTTGGTGGTCTTTGATTACATAAAACTTGAGTGTCTTGAGAGGGCAGCCTTAAACTAATGTGCATTTTATATTGGAGGTGGTCTTCTGTAGCAGCTACCTCTACACCAGGCAAATAGCATGCATGTTGTATGTTACCCTTCCCATCATGCAGTGCAACAGGATGGTGGATCACTGGACAGATGTTACATGGAATGTCTCAGTCTTACTTAGTGGAACCCTCAAATTTTGATCGTACAAAGCATTTACCTGAATACCTAAGCAATGATAAAGAATATAAAGGCTGTCCCTGTTACTCAGTGATCTGTTTTCCCTAGAGGCTTCCTTGGCTTGCTGTTGATAGTCTGCCTGCAGTCTAGATGACCACATCATCCTGGTCATCATCGTTGTTCAGCAAGACCTCGTGCTGCCCGTAACGCTCCCTGTGTTTCTTGTATTTGTACAGCATTCCAGCCAGTAGGGCACCAACCACAATGACTGCTCCCACTGAGCACGTTGCTATGATGATAGTATCTGTCAAGACAAGGAAGTCACACAAAAATATATTTATCTGGCTGAAAATACCGTGTGAAAAAAAAAAAAAATGCACTGGAAAAAAAATACCAGCTGACTTGTTGGCAGGACAAAAAATTTTGAATTTCAGTTGTCCCTCTGACAAGGTCATTTGTAATATTGGTCTAGCACATGTACAGTTATTAATATAAGAGAATCTGAAAAGCAAGCACAATGAATACATGATGTACCAGCACTTGACTTTAAGGCAAGCCCTACAGTCTGAGGATAAGTAAATTTTATATCAGGGCCAGTAAAAATTTTGAACTCTGAACATATTTAATCCATCACTTATCTCAAACTGGACAAAAAACACCCCTCTTGCTGGACAAGTAGTGAAAAATACTAACATCCTGCCTTATGTTGTATATTATGGTTATGCAAAGGGGCATTGTGATTAAATGCACAAAATCCGATTTGAGATCACTTTTGGCTAAAATTTGAAGGTTAAATCTAGGTAACATTTGAAGTCCATTTGTTACCATGACAATTTCACTTGTCCTGGACAATGAGATCACAGGAATTTTAACTACTGCTCTGCACAAACTAGTCACTTTTACCTGTCCCCACACAGTACCATTCAACAGTGTCCTACATGTATAACTGTTGGCTGCTGGATGGGGATCATGACAATCACAGGTACAATAATAGGTCTCAGACATGTGGTGGGTATCATCACAATTACGGTATAAAACTAGGAATGAAACTGTAAGCCACTCTTGTGATACTACGACAATTACAGGTACTAAAAGATTTCAACTGGAAGCCACTCTTCATAGTATCATGATGACGGGTACTAAAAGACTTCAACTGGAAGCCACTCTTTATAGTATCATGATGACGGGTACTAAAAGACTTCAACTGGAAGCCACTTTTCATAGTATCATGATGGCGGGTACTAAAAGACTTCAACTGGAAGCCACTCTTTATAGTATCATGATGACAGGTACTAAAAGACTTCAACTGGAAGCCACTCTTCATAGTGTCATGATGACGGGTACTAAAAGACTTCAACTGTAAGCCATCACTCATGGTATCATGATGACAGGTACTAAAAGACTTCAACTGTAAACCATCACTCATGGTATCATGATGACAGGTACTAAAAGACTTCAACTGTAAGCCATCACTCATGGTATCATAACAGGTACTAGAAGACTGTAACGGTAAGCCATCACTCATGGTATCATGATGACAGGTACTAAAAGACTTCAACTGTAAACCATCACTCATGGTATCATGATGACAGGTACTAAAAGACTTCAACTGTAAGCCATCACTCATGGTATCATGATGACACGTACTGAAAGACTTCAACTGTAACTAGTGTAAGCCACCTTATAATATCATGATAATAACATGTACTAAATGACTACAACTGTAAGCCACTGTATCTTTCTCATGTAGGCTGAGAACTTTAGTGAAACATCAATTACTATGATGATTATTGTTGTTTGTTCCCTTGAAGTCAATAAGGCTTAATCTTGTTTTGTTAGTTTCTTTGTTTTTCCATTTCTTTACCTGTACACTTGTCTGGAGAGATAATCTTTGTGCTGTTACTGTTTACTGGGGCACAGATATAAGTATGAGCTGACCTGCATCTCAACACAGCAAATGGTATGGAATATATGCAGATATACTCTGTATAGAACACACTGGAAGATGTCAAAAGCTTTTTAGTGCTCTTCAGTAGCTGATAAGATGAGAAAGGTATCAGATAGCTTCCACTCCATAAAAGTTCTTGCATATGGAAAGTACATTATGAATATAAAGTTGTGTGGGCATACAGGAGAAATCTGATATTATAATGTATGCACAATTAAACAGTGTGACCAGAACTTGGAATAAACTGATTTTGTGTTCAGTCCTTGGAACACTGCCATACTACTCTTTAAACATACATATATAGAGATAAAGATAGCTAGCTAGCAAGATAGAGAGAGAGAGAGAGAGAGAGAGAGAGAGAGAGAGAGAGAGAGAGAGAGAGAGAGAGAGAGAGAGAGAGAGAGAGAGAGAGAGAGAGAGAGAGAGAGAGAGAGAGAGAGAGAGAGAGAGAGAGAGAGAGAGAGAGAGAGAGAGAGAGAGAGAGAGAGAGAGAGAGAGCACTCTCCAAACAACCATTCCCCATAACTACTTTAAAACATTGTCAACTAGTTTGAAAATTGCATAAGGAAAGACTTTTTGATCGACAACTTTATCAACATTATGCATCTGAAAACAAGAAGACCTTGGGCCTAATGCTCTGCTGGAATCGTGGCTACATTGCACCTGTTCATTTGAAAGCTGTCAGTCCTTGATCAAGTTGCTTCTGAACATATAAAGCTTAATGTAAAAATTGTCAACCAGATGGCACTTAGCTCCACATGTAATCATAGCTTATTTGTGCAACTCCTGTGATGAATGTTGTTGCATTTACCAAGACAACTATGAGTGAGTCCTTAAATTTATGTCCTCAGTGACCTTGGGACAGAAGATCAAGGACACCCAGATTATGTAATACAAGAGGCCCATAGGCCTACCTGGTGCTGTGCTGACATTGCCATTGAAGTCCAAGGTACACCCTGCCATTACAAAATCACCTCTTTCAACTTTACAGGCATGGTGACCTCAAAAGAATACATCAAGGTCACTGATATTACATATGATTCTAGCTTTGGACATTGTCTATACATCATATAAATTTGGCAAGTCAAATCCACTTACTTTTCGAGATACAGAATTTTATATCTTACAAAACATTTTGGCACATAATTTCCATTGAATTATAAGTGGTACCACTAGTATCATTGCCAACTTAAGACTTTGACCTCCCCCACAATCCCACCAAATTTGGAGAAGATCTGCCAAAAATTAAAGATGTTAGAGTGTTCACAAGATTTCCATAGTTTGGCCTTATATTGCATAATATTGTAGGTGACACCACCAATATCAAAAAGAAGCTAGATTTTTCACCCCCCTATAAGTCCTGAAAGTTATATTGGGCTAACTTGAAAACTGTGGACAGTACTGCGGTCACAAGATTTTCACATTTTGAGCTGTATATTATATAATACTATAGGTGGAGCCACCATCATTGACGTTAACAAAGATTTTTATACACTTTATAACTCCAAAAAATTACATGGGCCTATCTCAAGAATTGTAGGGTGCAGAACATTCACGAGATGACCCCAACATTCAAACTGGCCATTTGACCTTGACCTTCCACTTGCATTAAAAAATTGTTCCCTTTAAAATATGTGCACAACATGCAGCTTTCCATATATAGTCTGTTTGTTCAAATCGGGTGATAACTTTTTGAGTTATTGATGAAAAACAATAAACTTGTACAAGCGCCTAACTCCATAATTACTGAGTCACAGTGACCCCAAAAGCAGGTCAACAAGTACAGCTTTATGTATTATGTAATCAAGTGCAGTTTCAATCTGGCGGCTCAATTCTCTTTGCCATTGATGTCTAAGCTACATCAGGCCATTACAAAATCACCTTTTCAACTTTACAGGCATTGTGATCTCATAAAAATACGTCAAGGTCACTGATATTACATAACATTTTACCTTTAGCCATGGTCTATATATCATATACATTTGGCAAGTCTAATCCAATTACTCTTCCAAATATGGAATTTTACATCTTAAAATACATTTTGGCTCAAAATTACTGTCAAATTAAAGGTGGCGCCACTAGTATCATTGCCAACTTAAGACTTTGACCTCCCCCACAATCCCACCAAATTTGGTGAAGATCTGCCAACAATTAATTAAAGATGCTAGAGTGTTCACAAGATTTTCACATTTTGACCCCTATATTACATAATAATGTAGGTGGCACCAGCAATATCAAACTCGGCCTAGATTTTCATACACCTTATAAGTCTTGAAAGTTATATTGGGCTAACTTGAAAACTGGGGATGGTATCACGCTAATGAGCAAAAGTTTAATGACGGATGGACAGACAGATATGAGCAGTTGCATAAGCTCAGCGACATTTGGTCAGCAGAGCTGAAAAAACCTCCTGCAACATGTACATGTAATGAATATGCACCCATAGTAACCATCCCATACTTCCATGCAGAACCCAGCTTTCTGTATGAAGTATGAGTTCATTTAAAATGTTAACTGAAATGTAGAAAGAAAATTTACTTCATTGAAGTAGAAAATTTTGAAACTCACTTTTGTTTCCAGGTGGCGCTTTTGTGGATAGGACCGTGTTTGCTGAAAAGTAAAGAAAACACAGTAATACATTCTGATCCTTGTCATATAAGATAAATTTATTACTTGGGGCCAGTACTTTGTGATGAATTTACATCAATAGTGGGCATAAGGACTGATCTTTTTCCCTATCACAGTGCCATAAGGTCCTATTTGAAAAGCACTTATTTCAGCAAAAGTAACATGTTGGATAAGATCACAGTTTTTTTGCTTCAGAGCAACTTAGCAGCTTCTGTTTTAAATCCTTGATTACAAATGTAGTTATTTTTTATTCTAAAATTTCTGTTACTAGCACAACTTCCAAGTTCAATGTACATTGATACAACTTTATAATAGTATATATATACAGTTGTTGTATACCTTTGATGTTCTGTCACATGCATCACATGCACCACATGCACCTGTACAAAGGATTTTTACATTATTATTATTAATTGAAAAGATACCTTCAGGTACTGGGCATAGCTAGGCTTGCTCAGAATGAAAAAAAAACAAAAGGACTGTGAGAGTCATGTGCTCAGCTGACTAAGTCACCCTATGATTGGAAATGAGGTCAAGGTCACTGACCTATCCTGAATCTAACTTTCACAGAGGGCCATCCCCATGTGAAAGATCCAAGTCACACTACAAATAGTTCTCAGATTATCGCGCGACCAGTAAATTCATGTTGGTGGTCCTGTGACCTTGAGAATGAGGTCAAGATCACTACTGTATGGTCTCAATCTTTCCTAAATAGAGCACCACCAACAAGTTCAACATCAAAGTCCTACATTCCACAGTTCTCAAGTTACAATGTGAAAAGCAAAATTCACATAAGTTTCTGGGTCCCAGTGACCTTGGGAATGAGGTTAAGGTCACCCATGTACTGTCTAAATCTGGCCTTTGCTCAGGACAATCATCATGTTCAACATCAAGGTCCAAGTTCAAATGGCTGTCAACTTGTCAGGTGAACAGTAAAATTTGAGCAAGTACCCCTATGACCTTGGGAATGAGATCAAGGTCACTCATCTACTGTCTAAGTCTGGCCCTCATTAAGGACAACTAGCATGTGCAATACGAATGTCCTAGCCTTAATAGTTCTGAAGCTAGCATATAAACAGTGAATTTCATGCACCTCGCCCTATGACCTTGAAAATGATGTCAAGGTCACTCACCTAATGTACACGTATCACCCTCATACCCAGAAGTGTCCCTATGCAATTTCAAAGCAATTGGCTGAGTATATACAAGGATGAAGACTTTTGAAGATTTGGCCAAAAAATGAACAAAAAATCATTTAAAAATCAAAAAATCATTGGACTGTGACCATTTGAGCAAACTTGGTAGATACCCACCCAAGGAACACCCATCCCCACCAAGTTTGAAGTGAATCTAGCTGATGGTTTCGCAGAGGAAGTCAAAACTTGTCAATTAGCATTGCAAACCCCAATGATTTTGCAATCCCCCCCTTGACTTGCATGGTAATCAATAGGCATGTAAAATCAACAAGAAAAATTCCTAAAAACACAAAAAAATCACTGGACCATGACCATTTGAATAAAATTGGAAGAGACCCACCCAAGACACATCCCCACCAAGTTTGAAGTGAATCTGGCTAACGGTTCTGGAGATGAGGTCGAAAATGTAAACTACCATGATTGCAATTCCCATTGACTTGCATAGTAAACAATAGGAATGTATGCATTAACCAACAATTACCCGAATTGACAAATTCGTTAAAAATCAGGGATCCACAGCAACGCCACCTGGTGAACAACCTTATGTGACCCTTCCACAGAGAACATTTCCAGTAAGTTTCAGCACAATCCGAGAGATGCCTTTGGAGAAGATGTTGAAAATAGCAAAAATGCACAAAAATTCATAAAAAAATAGACAAAAATCATAACGCCGACCTGTTGAACAAGTCAAGGTCTGGGGGTGCCCAGAAGTGTCCCTATACAATTTCAAAGTAATTGGCCACGCAGCGAGAAGAAGTCGAAAATGTGAATTGTGGACAGACGAAGGACGACGGACAGACAACAGATGGATGACGGATGCCCCACCCTCCTCAAAGCTCAGCTGACCTAAAAAAGAAAAGTAGAGTACAGAAAAAATTGATGCTGCTCAGGTTTGAATAATGATTGAAACTATTATGCTTACCTTTAGTGACAGGATGTAGTCTGGCTGTCGTCGTGTCTAGTACCCGGCAACCTGCATCAGGATCTGGATTCAGACATTCACAGTACCATTTTTTGTCACTTCCCTGCCGGCAAACTTCCTTGGGTGCACAAGTGTAAAGCTTTCCAGGATGGCATGGTTTTTCTGTGGAAGAGAAGCAAACAGTACATGTCCCATAAACCTGGTTGAACTGTTGCTATGGAATGAAAGAAAACATGCAAAAACTAGGCTCAATTGTTGGTACAGAAAAAACAACTTATGCCCCCAAACCTGACTCTACTCTGGGCTTGCGCTAGCCATTTGCCAATTCGCCACTGGCGAAAAAATAGTTGATCTGGCGAAGGAAAATTCGAATAAGTTCGCCAATTTGGCGAAGATAAAATTTTCCAGGACAGGTTTTGTTCTGGGATATTCTGGTAAAAAAACGGACGTGCATTGTCGAAATAATGGAAAGAAAACTTTATTCAACTTCAAAGTGGACTTCAGAGAATAAGAAAATACATTCAGAGACATATATTATTGCGTGTATTTGCTTTGCTCAGGCATAAATGAATCGATGTTATTCTCTGTCAATCTCAAAATGGCTTTTTGACTTGGCACGCATAAACAAGCTGTCCGAAATACATACTTGATCAAGGTCATATCGTGACTTCTAGCTCCCAGTTAAGGTCTTCATATTATAGGCTTCCTTGTCAAAACATTGTATCTATCCACTTATGACCACAGACAGAGTTATCATGATTCATAAATGCCTTGTAGTGAAGAAATTCATAGAAATAAACAAGTGAAAAATTCGTGGGTGCCATGCTCTTTTTTATTGACCTTGACATTGGGACATGTGTAGTAGTCCTGCCATCTATTGACGAAAATGAAAAACGCTTGTGTTCCTTCAGATATGAGCAGCAAATTTGGTACATGTATTTTTATCTTTTACAGATTTTTAATTAACAAGCATTTGTTTGTTTTTGTTTTTTTTTAATCAGAAGTTTGATACTTGAAGTTTATTTCTGTTAACATTGACTTAAAGGAAGTAATAATATTGATACAAGCAGCCAAGATTTTTAAAACTGTATTATATCTGCAGATTCTCAATAGATATTAGGCCTACCCATTGACAGGCCTGTTTAATGGTTAAAGGAGTATTCCCACGCTACTATTGTCTGATCAAATATAATTTACCTGTCATTTTTTTCACGATCAGTCAGTATCGATATTCTTAGCATATTCCGCGCGGTATATTGAACAAAAACGCTGAAAAAGTGGTAAAAATGCGCATTGTGTTGATGAGTTTCATGACCAAGTCTGAGCAACCGTTGGAAGGGAAATCCATGACAACCCTGCGAGTCTATAAAATGACTTCGTGTCACGTGATCATAAACTGGGCCAACACTGTCAACAAAGCAGCATGGAGATCACTCTTTTTCTCAGAGGCAGACAAAAGTGTCCCTTTTCTCTTTGTAGTCTGGGGCGTACGGTCTGCATCCGCAATGATGATGATAACATGTGCTCGATGTTGTGTACATAGGGGTACCGCGACAATCGCAAGGAATTGTGGGAGGAGTTTTCTGAGCTAAATTTAGCTACGCTCTATTCAAACGGGGACTTGCAGAAAAGCTATCGATAGTCTTTCATACGAGGGCCAGGATAACATTATTAGTTTGGGATATTTCCCGTTCATGAAATTCGATAAAATTCACGAAGCTTATTATATAAAGGTAGGGCTGTAAATTGACGAAAGTTGAACTTTATTTGCCGCCAGAGATATATTGAATCTAGATTATAGGAAAGAATTTGAAGACCAGGGTTGCAAAGATGATGTCAATAAGCAGTATAATTTATTCCTTCAGAAATATAATGAAGCAAATGATTTGTGTGTTCCAAAGAAAACAATCCAAGGGAATGAGAGACCAAATATTAAGTTGACTCCTCTGGATAGGAAAATTTTGAAAAGAATCAGAAAGAAGCACAGAGCTTGGCAAAGATTCATGGAAACAAGACAGGGTGAGGAACATCTTAAATACTGTAGGGAAAGAAATCAAGTTAAAAGTTTGATCCGGAAACATAGGAAGAACTTTGAAAAGAACTTGGCAAAAGAAATCAAAGATAATCCACAAAAATTTTGGGCTTATGTAAAGTCAAAAACTAAGATCAAAGCTGGAATACCTGATCTGAAAATGAATATAGACACAGGAACAAGAATGACTATTAATGACAGCGAAAAGGCTGATTGTCTAGCTGATTACTTTTCATCGGTATTTACTCAGGAACCTGAAGGTGAAATACCAAGACTTGTACCATTCCCTGTTAATGTAGAAATAGAAGACATAACAATAGTTGAAGAGAATGTTAGAGAAAGGCTTGCAAATCTTAATCCTGGGAAAGCCCCTGGACCAGATATGGTTTCAGCAAGAATACTGAAAGAACTTTCAGATGTATTAGCAAAGCCATTGTCAATTATATATGAAACGTCATTAAGAAATAAGGTAGTACCAGATATTTGGAAGAAAGCTAATATCAATTCAATCCATAAGAAAGGAAGGAAAGACTTGCCTGCCAATTACCGCCCAGTGAGTCTTACAAGTATTCCTTGTAAAATAATGGAGTCCATTATGCGGGATAGAATAGTAAGTCACATGAAAGTGAATAATCAGTTCAGCACACAATATGGATTTATTGGAGGCCGTTCCACAGTATCCCAGTTACTTAAAGTATTGGATATGTGGACAGAGATTGTAGATAGTGGTGGTTAAGTTGATACAATTTTTATGGACTTCATGAAAGCTTTTGATAAGGTCCCATTCCATAGACTTATAGGAAAATGTGAAACATATGGATTAAACATGGAAATTGTTAGTTGGCTGAATAGCTTTCTTTCAGACAGGACCCAGCGAGTGTTTGTAAACAGCACAGGATCTAAAAGTACTTCAGTAACAAGTCGTATACCCCAAGGATCTGTGTTGGGGCCAACATTGTTCATTATTTACATCAATGACCTTCCAAATATTGTTCAGTCCAATGTATTTTTATTTGCGGATGATATGAAGATATTCCAAAGAATTGCAACTGTGAATGATATGGAGCTGCTTCAAAGAGCTTTGGATGCACTGTGTGAATGGTCAAGAAAATGGCTATTATTGTTCCATTCAGACAGATGCAAAATATTAAGCCTAGGAAGAGATACTTTGGAAACTTCATATACAATGAAAGACACTGCTGAAAATATTGTTAACCTTCAAAGGACTAGAGCAGAAAAGGACCTGGGTGTCATCATAGATGAAGAATTGACATTTGAAAAACATAGAAGTGAAAAGGTTAACCTGGCAAACAGAAATATGGGTATCATTAGAAGAACTTTTCAATTTTTAGACAGAACTACTTTTAAATATCTATATAAAGCCCAGGTTAGACCACACTTACAGTATGCTAACTCAGTGTGGAAACCGTATAAGGCCAAGGACAATGACCTGATTGAAAAAGTACAAAAGAGGGCAACAAAGCAAATACCAGGGTTGAGAGATATGTCGTATGAAGAAAGACTGAAGAAATTGGGACTGTGTACATTGGCCTATAGAAGACTACGAGGGGACCTCATCAAGGTGTATAGGATTATAAAAGGATTAACCGACCCAGAAACTGCACCCAATTTAAATTTGATTGGAGAAACAAGCACTAGGGGAAATGGGAAAAAACTTCTAGTCTTAAGAGCAGCAGGAGGTCATAACTATAGGCAGAACTATTTCACTCTCCGTGTATCAAAGATATGGAATAATTTACCACGTAATGTTGTGTGGGCAGAGTCACTAAACTCATTTAAATCAAAGTTGGACAAACATTTTCATAACCACCCATTGAAATGGGACTATAAAGTCAAGGACACCTTTACAGTATAAATTTAATATTATAAGAACTAGATTGGACATGTTTGATATGGATACAGAGGCTTATAAGCCTAAATCCATTATTTCTGTATTGTATTGTATTGTATTGTATTGTATTGTATTGTATTGTATTGTATTGTATGGGAGTTTTTCCAGCATATGTGCTTGTGGCCGCGTGGGCCTACTCCTTTAAGTACACCTACACAGTATTTTGTCTGTTGTCAAGGTGAACATAATGCAATATACACATATTTCCTTATTTTTTTATATCTATTGTTTCAACTTTCTTCATATATTTAAAAACTCTTTACTACAAGCCTAATTTACCACTGTCAACTCCAGTTATTTACAAAAAGAAAGAAAAAAGGAAAGAAAAAAACTATCCTGGAATGAGCTGATATGTTTCTTCCAAAAGAAAATTATTAAAAATTATCTTAAAAAATTAAGTTTTCCTTTTAATATTTTATCTCTAAATTTAGTTATAATAAATATACCAGCAGTGATTTAAATATCTTTCTGTTGATTTAATTACTGATGATAATCAAAGTAACATAACCATTATCTGAACAAATTTTCATAAAATTCGCTCAAAAAGTGCAATTTTTTAAAAACTAGGATTATAAATTAAAATCATAATATAATTAAGTTTTGACATGTCTTGGTCACTAACCTTATCATATGTCCAAGTTTCATAACTTAAAACTTTATTTTAGAAAAAAAAAGTAAATGAAGAAAAGAAAAGAAAATTTACTTATTTTAATAACAATGTAAGTATGTATGGTTGTGTGTTTGACAAAATATTTGTAAGGTCTTTTAGGAGGGTGGGGGGGGTGTGTGTTTTGACTTTGTATGTGTCAGATTTATTGGACTAAAATTTGGCTAAAGAAGATTCCATTTGGCTAAAAGAAATTTGTAGTTTTAGCCAAATTGGCTAAGAGGTAAAAATTCCTAGCGCTAGCCCAGCTACTAATGTTGTTACATGCACATATAGTTATTTACACTGTATCACATATAAAGAGGCACCACTGATGTATGGATACATTTTAACCGAGAAATGCTGATCACTGTTTTTTTTTTTTACCATGCTCTGTGACCTTTGGCCTAATGCTCAGGTGACATGTACTTGCATGAACATCACAAATAATTCAACGATGAAAATGCAATCCCCTGTGACCTTGAAGAAAGTAGTTCCGGTCATGCACATAGCGCAATACTTCCAGATGATACACATGTGGTACATTTAGTATCACTAGCCCTTTTCTCTTTCTCAACATATTGAATTCAATGTCATTTGCTAAAGTGTCAAATGACCTTGAAAAATTGATCAAGGTCACCCAGAATTTGACCACTGGCTGAACACATATTTGGTGTAAATTTTGTAGTTGCATCTGAATACACAGTATGCATAATAATTTCCCACCACAAAGCATGGGTTTGACGCCTGGCGACCCCAGGGGACGTGAGATTCGCATCACTGTTACAGACTGGCCATTTGCTCATTTCTCACAAAATTAGCATTTTTTTTTTTTTTTGGAGACATTTAAGTTCACAAATGCCAAACTGGTATTCTTCTAGTACTTCCCGAGTCATGTGTAAGAAAAATTTCCATATGCCTTTCATAGATATGCTGTATTTCCAAAATATTAGTAATATCCCGCTTGTCCCCCACAGGTACCGATCAGTATCTCACAAAGCAAGACCAGGCAATCAGATATGCAGTTGGGGCGGGAACTTAATGTGCACATCTCCTATTTATTATCATCACAACAATGAATTTGATGTATTTTTGACACTTGCATCATCCTCAAATGTTGCAGAAAAATCCTAGCTGAAATAGGTCCCAGGTTTCAATCCAAGCCACAAATTCATCAATTGATGTCAGGTGGCCTTGGGTCACAATTATGCAATCTCAAATCAAAACCCCTGGAAAGACCCACAAGCACAATATTAAATTTCAATCTTCAATAGTTCTAAATTTATCATCTGTAAAACAAAATTCTCTAAATTTTGATGTGACATCACCTACTGTACATGCATCACCCTGATACCCAGAAGTGTCCCTATGCAATTTCAAAGCAATTGGCTAAGTATATACAAGGATAAAGACTTTTGCACATTTGGCCAAAAAATGAACAAAAAATCATTTAGAAATCCAAAAATCATTGGACTGTGACCATTTGAGCAAACTTGGCCATGGTCTATCATGTACAGTAATATTATTCCAGTCTAATCTTCACAGAGGACCATCACCTTGTGCAAGATCAAAGTTCTCACTCACAAAGTTCTGGAGTTATCATGGTCATTAGGAGTTCAAATTTGCCAAAGCTGCTCTGTGACGTTTGTGTTTCCACGCTTTAAATTTGCAGCAAACACTTTGGGGTGTTAAAATTTTTAGAGGTAGACCGGAATGCTTTGTTTACATACATGCAGTGCCATCTGTTGACACAATTGCAAACTTCCATTAGAAACAGTTGACCTACCATTTCCACTATTTGGCATTCTTAATCGACTCCAAATGTGATTTTAAAGTTGAACACATTGTTTACTCATAGTCCAACAGTGTTTGTGTGCGTGTGTGTTTGAATGCTCTGAAGCCGGTAGAATTAATGGAACTCTTTGCTTGCATTAACTTACAAACACTTGTATTCAGAGCGGTAATTTGCACTATGCACAGGGATTGCAATAAAGTGCCATTTTCCGCGGAGATCAGCTATAGGTGGCTGGTAGACATGTGTAGCCAAAAAGTGCTGCATTCGGGGTAATTAATAAAGTTCAATTAATTCTAGGCATGATAGAATAGACTTTAATACTCCCAATCCACACAATCACTGGATGGATAGCATTCATGCATATAACCCTTTCCCCTTGAATTAAGACAGAGTCAACAGCTTTCCTTGGCATGTGATCTTGATAACCTATCTCATCTACAATGCTCAGTCAAATTGTCTTTCATTATTGCTCAAATTAGTTGAAAACACTGAAGCAGGTGACATTTGAACATCAGCTGGTTTTGGCCGGTTTAATTAAAGGGGAAAGGGTCAATACATGTATTAGCATTTAATCACAGCAGTATGACCGCATCATGTTCTACACAGTCTGATAACTGAACAACCAAGATTGGCCACATATCACCTTGCTGTTTAATGCAATCTATCTCCTCACAAAATTTTAGTTCATTCAATGGCTGTAGAAAGGTCCAATATTTGCCTTTTGTTGCCAAATGAAAACTGGTAGCAAAAGACGGTGTTTGTGTTTTCCTCTACACTAGTATAGTATACACCCACCCATTTCTTATACAGTGAAATCTTACAAGTAGTGACACCATTTGTTCTCTGCAAAATTTGTCAGATATCTGGATATGTCAGAAAAATGGGGCAAAAAGCAATGGAGTTTGACTTTAAATCGCCCAAAACTTGCCAGTGTGTCTTCATGCGGATATGTCAGAAATTTGGGTGTCATTATAATGAGGTTTCACTGTACATGTATATGGATTATGACAGAAGTTGAGTATTGACTTATTGAGTCCATGCCACTGATGCAGGCCCATACTCCAAACCTTTCAGTGTGGTGGAGGAAACAAGAACTCGAAGAAAAACCACCTTACACAGTCAGAGTGGTATGCAGCCTCTCTATCTGCCTCTTGGACTGACTATAAAAACCAGCTTGCAGAGGTGAAAAGCAAGCTAAAACATGCTGCCACTCAGCCAACCATGCACCCACTCATGTGGAGTGTTGAAGACACACAGTTTGGTATATTAGTGGAGATCATGTGTATGGGAACATTCCGCTGCATGCAAGACCAGTGATACACAGTCCAACCCTGTCTACCAGCTTGACGCACTTGGTGAGGGGTGCAGTTTGGGGCTAGTTATGATTCTGAAACTTGTAATATTAAATGGTGACAATAAGGTGAAAAAGAAGGGCACAGCAACAAGTCCAGTCACAACAAATTTCTGATATGCAATTAACTCATTCCACCCTAATGACACTTTTTGCCGCTAATATCTACATGTTGTCTGCTAATTGTATATGCATTTTACTAATTTAGGGACTATTTTTCAAAATTTTAGATGAAACTTGAATGGAAGATCATTTCAAATTATATGCTCAAGGATAGCTGTCAACTCGGTCTCCTATGAGGGTGAAATGAGTTAAAAAAACCAAAAAAAACCCTTTTGACATGTCTGTAACAATTTACACATAGGATATGCTTATGCCATGCACTGTGGAAATGTTGATAGTGTATAAGCCATGAATGGACAAAGGGTCTATGGTACTACACAACATATTAATGATCACTAAGTACAACAAGTGGCTTGAACAACTGTTGTTACACATTTTCGCCTGTGATCCATCAACAGCCAAAAAGTGATGTTTGCCTGAATTCCAGGGTTAAAGTGGCATTTAGTCACGCTTCAACTTGTCATGATTCAAAATTCAGAGGTGGTCATACTTGTATTTGTGACAAGAACTCAAAATGGGATTCTGCTACTATTTTGGTCACATTCAAGAACTGCCCAGTATTGTGATACAATTGTTTCTGCAGGTCAGTCACAAACCAGGGTTCCACTGTATATAAACCACGTGCAAGAAAAGCCAATGCAGGGCTGTCCAACTGTCACCATGTCGCCAAAAAATGGCACAGAGGCTTTAAAAATGGCTACAAGTCAACTTCCACAATTGCTACGTTGTCGCAAAAAAAAAAAAAAAAAAGAAAGAAAAAAGATGAGCGCTACAGTGACTTTGCCGGTCTGTGTGTTCTGCCTCTGACTGTGAGTCCAGTTGTGTGTGATGTTGAATGTGGATTCAGTCTGATGAACCTTACCCCCGCCGGGAACTTGGCGGCCCCTGGACTTCGGCCATTGGCTACAACAAATTTCAATTTGGCTACAGGCATTCAACACTTGGACAGCCCTGCAATGTCCAGCCTCTGAACACAATAGGTTTAAAAACTAGAGCCAAAGTGATGAATTGCACACAATATAAAAAGAAGATCTAGTAACTAGGCTACAGATCTAGTAACTAGGCTACAGATCTAGTAATTAGGCTACAGATCTAGTAACTAGGCTACAGATTAGCCAAACACAGGACAGCAACCTACCCAAGCTGGTGTGTGAGGTTGCATCAGTCACTTTGGGTGTTGGTGGTCTCGTGGGGGATGGATGGCGGCTATAGATAGTGCTCAGGACTGTCGTGATTTTCTTGTGACCTTGACCACGACTGGATAGGGCTTTGAGGTTTCAACAAAACAGCCCCAGATTAAAGTTGCATTAAAACCCACACTACTTGATCTGAATAAATCATTGAAAATGAAATACAGAGGGAAACAATCTTTCTCTGCCAACTGTCATCAGATTATCTTTTCACGAAAAGTAAGCCTATGATTGTGTATTGCCCAATACCATAAGACAAAAATCCTTATTCAGCTCAACAGTAGCTCAGTGAGCACTTGTTTCAGTGCAAAAGTGCAATATACTCAAGTTTGTGGTATTCAAACACTCCCACTAACAACATATGAATTGATAAGTTGTGTGTCAATGAGAAACAGCATGGAAATCAGAGACAAGCACCACATATATTGTGTTTCCTCGGCCACTCCCCAAGTAGCCATATTGCTACAAAATATGACTGTGGCTTTTAAAACAGAGCTCCTGAATGAGGCTGGACAATGATGTACATCTTTAAGGACACGTAAGACACCAAAAATAAATCCCACTTTAATCAATCCTAGCTCAAAATGTATTTGCGTTAGGATAACATATCCTATATGTGATTAATCATCATACTCCAAAGAATTTATATGTACCGTATTTGGGTGTCTGTGATGCTAATTGTTGAATAAACAATTGAAAGTTGACTGCAAAGCATCCATCCCATAAATGTCGATATCAGTCACTAATTATTTGTGATAAAATCATAATTACACTTGCATCTTACATGTAATCCTGACATATTGGCAACAAAAAACAATCATGTGATTTTATGTTTGGTTTAGTTTTTTCTGTTATCCATCCTCAAAGTTTGATGTTTCAATTTTCCCATTGATTTCCAGGATGTTCATTTTCTTCATTTCATAGAAAAAGAACAAAGCAAAATTTAGAAAATCGCTGAATTGTTTTTGCAGTTCAGATATTACAGAATCAAAAGCCGTTAACCAGATTAAATTTCGCCCAGGTGTTTTCTTCGAATAACCATTTTTAGGTGGGGTTCTCGTCCTATTATCCTTTCTGAGAAAACAAGCTTCAAAGGCCTCTGATGTTGATCATTTGCCTCTGAAACAATAATGTTTGGTCAAGTTGAGCTGATATTTGTACAAAACGATGTAAACATCTTCCCATAACATTTGGTGAGGTTGTCGATCAACTCTTTGGCCAATCACATGGATAAAAGAGCCTTTGAAGTAAGGAAAACATTATTCAGTGATCTGTAAAACCGCGACAGCGACAAGCTGGTTTCCATAGCGTGACATCATGGAGGCGGCCCTTCGGGCCTCGTGACCTCAAGCTTGGCAATGAAAGTTGTGTTGCCTTGCTTTGGCCGCTTGTGGTCAGTGGACAGATGGCAGGCTTGGTCTATTGCCCCCTACCTCTTCATCCCGTTTTAAGGGATTGTGTTTTATTGTTTTTACTGTTATCTGTATACTTTATGTAGTTAGCTTGTTAGACTTGTCTGTACGCTTTACTTAGTTAACTTGTCATTAATTTGTAGTTACTTTCTCAATGGATTTTATTTCTCTTTCCAACCTGAGTTTTGTAATGCTATTTTGTGAGTATGTGTTTTCCTCTTCACGTTTATGCTTATTTCGATGTGTTTATTTGTACTTTTATTTCCTCATCCCTGGGTTTCGATAAAATATTATATATGTGGGTATTGTTGATTAAAGTGCCACTTTTTTTCCCTGTCTGTCTTTGGTGTGCAGGACCACTGGGGTACTCCATCGTGGCACAGCCTTTGAAGGGACATCGTCTGACAATTCCCGCTTCTCTTGAACATTTAAAGTCTCCCTTCATTTGAATGCAAACAAGCATGGGCTGTTGCTACCTGCAGCCATGTGAAAGACTGTTAAGTATGATTGACGGGTGGCATTGTTCCATTTGGCGGCTGGAAACCAAAAGAATGACACATGGACGTTTGGAAGACCACATGCCTGTGTGGTTTTTGGCGGTTTTCTCGTATTTCTACTTTAGTTAAAAGCTTGAAATTTTGACAACTTATAGAAAGAACATTCATCTTGTAAAAACGTTGAAATCTCAAAATTGGCCATGCAAAGGTTTTTGGTGCCTTACCTGTCCTTAAAAACCAATACATTTGGAAATTGGGGAACAAATCTAAATTTTCTCGAAGAAACACAGATAATCATAATCATATTATCCCTGTTTGACAACACTCTGCAGGAATAGGCAAGGCATGAACTGAAGGTTCAAGGACTGCCTAAAAGAGGGCACTGCAGTCAGTGGGGGGCTAGGGTTGTGTATTCCCATTACTTTACATTGTAATTTGCAACTTAATAACTTGGAAACCACTGCACATAGAAACACCAAATTTCAGACAGTAAATCTAGATGCATAAATAAATACCTCATAAAAGTCATATAACCACAGCTACATAAGTGACTAGTTTATTTAAGGTTGCTTCAACACACGAACTAATGGGAATACACAGCTCTAGCCCTCCAAATGTTTGTGTATTCACTTGTGTATTGGGGTAAATACACACCTTAGAGCTAGTTCTGATCATTCCTATTGTTGTTACAAGCAAAAGCAAAGCATGAAAATTAGAGAAAATATTTATACATGTATTATACACTCCTGCTGAAACAACAAAAATGTCCAAAGGACACGGATGCCCCCACCTGTCATTATGCCCATCGGCATTGGAAAGAATATAGCATGTAACTGGTGTAAGACTTCAAACATGTTGTGAAATCTTCAGATGGATAATTATTATACACAATATAACTTAAATGACACTTGCATCTTCAAAATTGTTTTTGACAATATAATATTACCCATAATGTGTAAACCAGTCTCAACTTCCATTAAAGCTGTTGTTTCTGACTTCTCAAATAACCGATCGCTAAAATTTACGTTTTTTCCCCCTAGGCAACAGCATTCCTCAGCACACTGCCTGCATTTGGGATGGAAAACTGTTGACTTGGTCTATACATTGTAATTTCACATTCAGTCAGTTAACTCATTCCATACTATGGTCACAGGCCTTGGTCTGGTTCTGGCAAGGCATGTTGGTACTTGAACGAAAACTCTTTTCATGAAGAATTTAAATATGCAATTGTTATCTTAAATCTAAGTAAATATACAGCAAAATCAGGGACTGGTACGGAATGAGTTAAAACACATGTATGTTTAATATACTGTGTACACCAGGCAGCAGTACAGTCGTGACAGAGGATAAATTACCTTACTTGTAGATGTTAGGTACCTGTTCTAAAACTCTGCACATACCATACTGTGGTCAGAGAAGTATGTTGATAGGTAGCAGCTTCTGGACAGATGAATGTCTTTCATGATGAAGACTAGGTCAAGTGTGGATCCACTGGTGTGAGTAGGGCACTGTACAGACTGAATATAATTGTCCAGATTGGTCACTAATGTGTTGTAATTGTCAACATTAATATTGAAATCTCCAAGGATTACATCAGGATGGCTTTGAGCAGCAGAGGTTTGAGAAATCATTGATGAAATGTCCCAGTTCTGAGGATGGAGATCTGTCTACAAGACAGAGGGACTTTGGACATGTTTCAAATGAAATGGTCACATGAATTTGTTCCATATGAGGTACATATGATGAACTGCTGGATATCATTGAATATCTCTCATGAGTATAAAATAGCAAGCCATGGCAGCTGTCATTTCTTGACATGGGCAAAGCGGGCACATGCCAGTGATCATGGTGGTAGTTATTCAGCTGATTTTAGTAGATGTTAGCCTTAGTCACACATAATATGTCTACGGTGTTCAACACAGGTAGGATGTATAACTCTTTGAAGTGATTTCTTGCTGATTGAGCATTTGGGAGGGCTATAGTGAGACTTCTTTTGCTGGATATGAATGAATAAATTCTGCCTTTAAAAAAAAGGGGACCAATATTGACCTGAACAGATGTAGTTTTCAAATATATGCATGGCTTCCACAGAAACAATAAACTCAAGCTCGAGCCACACTCTTGCTTTGGATTATTGTTCTCAATTTAGTTGTGGTTGATATCCATTACAAAGACACCACTCAAGCCTCTTTCTTTTGGTTTAACCAAGATGATATCTGTAATGCAAGAATAGTGTATTTCATGAATTGCCTTTACTGGAGAAAAGGGGTTTGACTGTGGAATAAAAGAACATGTCATAATTAAAAGTAACTTGGAAATATTTTCCAAGCCCTGTTTCTGAATGGCAGTGTTATTGATTTACATAATCTTTCAATTCATTGTATAATTTATATAATCTTTCAATTTGTTGCGATTCGGTTGTATTCAATATGATTTGGTGCAATCCAGTGAATAGTCCCATGATACATAGGTATGCCCAACCTTTCTGTGACAGGGATTTCTGGTTATTATAATGTTGTCTGGTTCCCGTTTAATGAAAACGAGGGAATATAGCTATTCGGTCGGAATCCAACATAATGACGCATGGCTGTGTAAAATTAGACATGTACTTGGCCACTGGAGTGAACTGAAAGATTGTTCTACTTTAACATTTTCAGATAAGGAACAAATAAAGCTTATGCGAACATTTAATCGAGTAAAATAAATGCATAAAAGATGAAGGTCTAGACTTGAAAGCATTGGGGGATTCATGTTATCGAAAGTGGTTCTGCTGACTGAAAAGCACATTCCGTTTTCAGTATTTTGATTCATTTTTACAGTATATTCCACCCATAGACATTTTGCTATCTAGGTCAAGAGCAGTCATTATAGGTCGATGTGCACAGTAGGTTGACAACAAGGATCTGGGCCAATGGAATCAATGTGCATTCGTGCCATTTCATTAGTAACTGCAGAACTGGTAAAGGCCTTCTCATCAATTTTTGTAATATAGAGACCACTCAACTTCTTTACCTTATTGCAAGCTACATATATGCTTGTCCTGGGTTAAAATGATTTTTTAATGACACAACAATTTTGCTGAGAGTAGCCCCTTGTATTTTGTGGATTGTCAGAGCCCAGCTGAGTCCTCAAGGGAACTGTTTTCTTGATACCTGTGCTGTCGAAGATAATGCTGGTGAAAATCGGATTTCCATTAGAATAATTGCCACCACAGTGTCTGTGTATTTTGAGAGGTCAAACTTACACATGGCATAATATTGATTAATTCTTCTATTAGGTTCCATCGCTGTACATAAAAAACTTCTTGAGATATGCACAACAGAAATCTGACAAGCCCAACCTCGAATCAACATTTTCATTGAATAATTAATGTGGGATAATGAATTCAAGAGGCAAACAAAACCCCATGGTGCACATCTTTATATGTTGATTTATATTCCATCAAATTTCATGGGTGTACTTTTTGAGAGACATGCGACACAAATCTGACATGACTTACATCAAATCAAAATTTTCCCTAAGTTAATTAATGATTAATTAGCACTGTATAATTACTCCAAGAGACAAACAAAAGTCCAGGTGCACACTTTCATATATTGATAGATGTTTCCACAAAGTTTCATGGTTGAACCTCAAGTATCTTTTGAGATACTTGTGACACAAATGTGATAAGTCTAATGACGAATCAAGATTTTCCCTAAGTTAATTAATGATTAAATAGTAATACATGATAATTAATCCTAGAGAGAAACAAAACCCCAGGTGTACACCTTCATATACTGATAGCTGTTTCGACAAGGTTTCATGGTTGAAGCTCAAATACTTTTTGAGATGCATATGACACAAATGTGACAAGTTTAACGTCGAATCAACTTTTTCCCTAAGTTAATTAATGATAAATTAAGACTGTATAATCAACCCAAGAGACAAACAAAATCCCAGGTGCATGCTTTCATATATTGATAGATGTTTCCACAAAGTTTCATAATTGTACCTCAAATGATTTTGGAGTTTAATATGTGCAACAAAAATGTGACAATTTTAATGTCGAACCAACGAACAGACGTCTCTAGTATGTTCCACTTATGTAGAAAAACATGACCCATATTAATAAATTTCAAACCCAACAATGACAACAAAGAGACTCACCAAAGCATCACCATTCATCTTTCAATACCAATGTGAGGAAACAAATTTCACTCCTGACTTGAGACAGACAGTCACCCACAAAAGGCAACTGGTGGTTTTAAACCGGTTCTCTCAACCTTTGAAATATTCTTCATTAAATACAGACTACATGTATAGTGTTTCCAAAATATATAAGCCTAACCACTCAAAATCCAAATTTTATAACATCTGCCAAAATAAAAAGAGAATTGGCAGGTCTATCACTTTTTGGTTCTCCTGACTAGTTCGTCAGCTGTAGACGAACGGACGGAATGCCCCCCCCCCTCTTCTCATTCCATGTATACATGTACAATACAATTGGCAAAGCATGGACAAGGCCTACAAAAAACCAACTCCCCAAATCCAAAAAGTACAGCAAAATGCTCGCCCCCCCCCATCTCTCTGTACTTACACATGTGTTTATTTGCACAAAATGCACAAATGTGGCCAATTTTGATCCAGACAAATTTGAAAATTTAGAGGCCATGATATTTCAATTGTTTCATCTTAAAATCATGTGATCCATCATTTTTGATGTCATAATCTACTTTCACAGCACAGCTGGACATTACATTTTCAAAGGAATTTTTAAATGTGAAAACAAACACATCTTTACCATTACAATGCGGCTATTAAAGTCTCCTTAGCATATCTTGCGAGCCAAATACACTACCATTTAAATATTTCAGCCAGTGTACAAACGGCAATGGTACCATGATTAGTAACATGAAGAGGTCTCACTGTGGAAAGATCATAGAAATCAACATAATTCTCTATTTACAATAGGAGATATGCATATTAAGTTCCCGCCCCAAACAGCATACCTGATTGTCTTGTCTCGCTTGGTGAGACATGGCGAGATACCGGTCAGTTCCTGTGGGGACAAGTAGGATATTACTAATATTTTGCAAATACAGAATACTTATTAAAGGCATATGGAATTTTTTCTAATACATGGCTTGGGTAATATTAGAAGAATACCAGTTTGGCATTTGTGAACTTAAATTTCTCAAAAAAATGATGATTTCGTGAGAAATGAGCATATGGCCTGTCTATGACAATGATGCGACCCGCACGTCCCCCGTGATCGCCAGGTGTCAAACCTGTGATTTGTGGCGGGAAATTAATATGCATACTGCGTATTGTATAGCTGAGCAATCGGTCAGAATATTTAAGCACACCTGATAATTTTCAGTTTTGCACTTTGGGGCTATCAAAAGACTTTCTTACCTCTGGCATTAGAGATCTGCAGTTTATTTTATTTATTTACTTATTCATTTATTTTAATGTTATACCATATTGTAACACGGAACATGATCCTGTCTCACTGTTACCAAAAGTAAACCAGGGGCTTCAATCAGATTTCATCAGGGGCTCAATCCTGTATTTTCTTAGCAGTTGATCTTCAAAGATGCCACATTAGTAAAAATTACACTTGAAAAATTATTGTATCAACAGTACTTACAAATATTATAACTTGTTTGATGATTGTCTCTGGGCCTTGGGGAGGATTAGAAAATACATCTTTATTTTCCTGACTGAACCACCCAAACAAAAATAAAGTTTTATATACATACATACATTATATAACTACATGCACATTATATAAATGTTGACCTGGGTGGTGGGCAACAGAACAAATGTCACCCCGAGGAAACCACTGTCAACCAAGAAAGAACGTTGAGGTTGACAGTAGTTTTCTCAGAGTGACATTCAGTCTGTCGCCCACCAGCCAAACCTGAAGGTCCGTCAGGTGATTCCATAGTGCGCAGAGTTTGTGGAAAGCAGGGCAAACCTGAACACACCAATGTATGGGTTTGCTAACAACAGCACATGGCTAATTATACAGGCGCAAATCAGATTGGTTCAGATGCCCTGCCAGGGATTACCCTGACATAGTCACTTAAAGCCCCGATATCAAAATGGTGGACATGGGTTTTGCTTCAGTGATTGATTCTTACATAAATATCACAATATCTGATTTATTCAAGCGCCATCATGCATACGAGTATGGGGACAGATATAATATTTCAATGAAAAACATGAATTTAGGGCATACTTCACTAATATTTCAAGGGTAAGAGATAAGATCCACTCCAATAATGGATGCTTGTTCAAGGACAGGTGCATAGCTTGGGATCTTGCCCTTAGGCATGTGATAAATCGAAAAATTGTCTCCTGTGGTCACAGGTACTCATTTTTACTTGAAGTGCAAGAAATATATATTTGTATTTGTGTCTTTTTGCCCAGAACCACTTCCTAGTAGTCAATATCCTATTCCGCAGTTCGAACTCTTTACTCTCCATAAGCAAACCTGTCCCTGTCTAACCTGTATATATATGGAATAACTATTGTCTATATTGCACACGTTCCTCTGTAAAATTTTGACATAGGCTGTATCAGCCCAAATAAATTAAAGGGTCTTCAGCGGGTAACTACTCAACATGTTTCGGAGCCTTTTACCCGTACACGTCTCTCTGAGTAGCGGCTCCTTGCCTAAGCTAAATATTCAGCAAAGACAACCCACATAGTAATGAATAAATATGAACGTGGCAATTGATGAATTAGCTAAATATGTGAAGTTTTGCTTGTAAATGCAGAGCTTCATATCAAAGAAGAATACCTGTCAAACAAACCATAATTACCAAATTTTCATAGTACAGGTTCAGATAAGAACAATTTGACTTACCCCTGAACCAAAATGTACCCTTTCTAGCTGGACAGCTTTTCCTAGTTAAACCATCCGCCAATGTTTAACTGAAGTGGAAACAAGCTGGGGCATTATATTCAGTCCCAGTGATTGTAAAATAAACAGTTGCAGCTAGACCACCTGTACAAACCAAGGAAAATCCTAACAAGAAACTGCAACAATGTACATCCTGTACCAGAGATGTAAAACAAACTCCATGATGACACCTACTCCTCAAACAATTAAGCTCTATTTAACTGCCAACCCTGAGTCAATGTGTCAACTTAATGTGTCAGGTTTGTGACACTTGAGAAAATACTGTCAATTTTGAGTAATTTTTTAATAGTGAGTAAATGTGCATTTAGGCATGTCAGAAAAGAATGGAAGTCATTAGCATTTATGCCAAAAACATGCTATCAAAACAATTTTTCTTAACAGGATTTTAAGTACAATTAGGCAAACATGCAACTGTCGTAGGCCGCTTCTTGCTACCTGTAGCCCCTGGGGGTTTACCTAACAGAAAACATGTAAGCCTAAAATGTCTGATAGTGAATATTAAAACAGAAAGATGCCAAAAGATAAAGTTAAGTAGCAAAACAGACAAGTCTAAAAACTGTAGATTATTGCAGCCAGACTTTCTAATAATCTTTGGATGTTAACAGTAGAATTATAGGGCAAGTCAGAAAAGAATGGAAGTCTTTTGTATCTATGTCAAAAGAATGCAATGAAAATATTAACCAGATATCAAGTACAATTAGGCAAGCTTGTAACTGTCGTAGGCCGCTTCTTGCTACCTGTAGCCCCTGGGGGTTTACCTGACAGAAAACAAGCTAGCCTAAAATGTCCGAAAGGTGAACGTTTAAACATAATGGTGTCAAAAGATGAAATTAAGTAGCAAAACAGGCAAGTCTAAAATCTCTAAAATTATTGAAGCCAAACATTCTAACCATCTCGGGATATTTACAGCAAAATTTGTAGAAATATTTGATCAAAAGTACACCTTTGAATCCTCTTGACTCAAGTTTATTGTAAATAAATTTGGTTCTTGATGCAAAGTCCTGAAATTTAGAACAAATACGACCAAATCTCAAAATTTGTGACAAAAATGTATTATATCCAATAGTATCGGAAATATTACTGTCCGGGAAAGGATAATTAACTACTTCAAAGTTAAACTCATCTATTTTGTGATAGACTTTAATACAAAACCTGTCATTAGTGACCTGAATATCCAAGTCCAAAAATACATCTCTGAAACCATCTGAATTGTTACCCTCCAAAGGGATATCTTTTGGGTAAATTTCTTTAGCAATTTCATTGAAATTTTGTACATTTACACAAGCAATGTCATCAATATATCTTGCGTTGTTTGATAATTTTGTAGCCATTTGAAAGTCCTTTTTCATCAATTTATTCATATACTTAAATTCAAGCCAGGTTAAATATAAATCTGCCAGTAAAGGGGAGCAGTTGCTACCCATTGGAATGCCTTTTATTTGTTGAAAAACCAGTGGTCCGCATTGAACAAAAGTATTATCCAAGAGAAATTTTATAGCATCTATCAAAGTTTAAACAGTGTAAGATTTAACGTTACTTTTTGAATATTTATTGTGTGACCAGTATGCTTTCTTTGTATATGAATTAATATTTATGTATGGTTCACCATTATGTTTAAACATTTTGTTAATTAATTCTGAAAGTGAACTTTTGACTTCATCTATGGGTAGATTTGTGTACAGTGTAGAAAAATCAAAACATTTGATATTTTTTGCCGTTACATCTTTGATTTTAGATACAAACTCGGAAGAATTGTTAATACTCCAAAAACAATTTATTTCACAGTTTCTAGAAATTGCATTACAGTATTTACGAAAATGATTCCTAATTGCAGTCAAACACAGTGTTACTTCTTTTGATAATTGCTTTGTAGTACATTTTGAAGCACCAGCTATGAATCTAGATTTAAAAGGGTTTTTATGTAATTTCGGTATCCAGAACAAAAGTGGAATAGAGGAGTCCTCTTCAGAAATTTTGATATTAAAATTCCTTTTCATCTCATCTTTATGTGCATCAATCAAATTGTCAATGGATTGTTTGTGTAATTTATAAACGTCATTTCCTCTTATGTCTGAAATATTGTTTATACCAAGTTCCTCTTTCAAAACATCCAGATAATATTTTTTGCAGATGATCCCAAAATTGTTACCTGCCTTATCTATGTTAGTGACTACAAATCTATCTTGTAGTTCTTTGACTGCTTTAGAAACTTTAGGCTGTTTTAGATTAACCGTATTGAAATTCTTAATGTGGGATTTGTAACGATAAATTCTATTTCTAAAGATTCTTTTCAAGTTTGATAACCATCCTTCAAATTTCTGAAATTCCATTTTTTCTTTCTTTGCCCATTTCATACAGTAGGAGTCGAGTGCATCACATGTATCCTGAAAAATACTGTCAATATTCAACTTGGGACATATCTGAAATTTTGTACCTTTTTTCATTATTTCTTTTAAACCTGAATTTTGTATTATATCCAAGTTACCTGTAAATACATGTTTGTGGTGTGCATCAACAAAATTAGAATATTTACTATTAGACATACAGTCACAATTTTGATTTGCTGCGATATCCTCAAGAGTAATTGAAGCCAGAAATTTTTTGTAATTCATGATACTTTGTCCAATATTGTTGCCATATTTATAGGAAATGATGGGGGGATCTTTTATTTTGCATTCCTTGGGAATCATGTTACGAACAAATTTCAATTTGAAAAGGGACTGAATGTTTAGTGAGTCAATGATTTTGTGTTTGAAAGGAATGCTGCAAAACATTTGATCTAATTTTTTCTTATTAGAATCTGGTTTCCGAATAGTTGTTGTGTACGCATACACAATTTCACAAAAATTTTGCGGAAATGTGTGTTCTGAATCAGTAAGACCCAAATATTCATTAATTCTTGTTATGTCTCGAAATGATAGTGCTTTAAGAGCTGTATGTAATTGATCAATACCATTGGAGAAAGCCTGTAGTAAATTTTGGACAAGGTCTTTTGTATCCATGTTCCTGCATTTCCTGTTTTTCCGTGATTTTCTTTGTCCATGACTTCTTCTTCTTCTTTGAATAATATATATATATACATCTTCTCACAGTACTTATCAGATCAGTCAAAACTGTGGAATATACCTTGTTCCTTTGTTTCATAAATGTACACAAGATGGCAGTCCCGTTCCTGGCACTGTGCAGCAACAGTATCCTTTCTTGGGAACATTGAAAGTGGCCCATCAACTGATGCTGATATCTAAACATGATCTGTGATTTTTTTGTTAATATGTTGCACCTTGCTTTTTTATGTGATATTTTATTTGTGGCTATACCATGCAATGTACAGTTCTTGTCAATAATGTTCATTCATTGGCAGATTTAACAACATTGAATCATCATAGACTTATGTAGTGTGGCCTGCGGGCCATGAGCAAAGAAAAAAAATCATACGAGTGTCCAAGCATTTTCTTTTTTATATTTTTCAAGCTATGGAGTATCTGGACACATTTTTGTTGATGTTTTCTGCACATATCTCTGCAGATAAAATTAGGACATGTTATAATATAAGGATAAAGAAATTTGCATTGTTTAACCTGTGCTAATAGACCTGTTCATAACACTCAGTTTTGCTCGTTTCACTTTGGAAACATGTTCGGTTAAGATCACCCCTTGTATTTTCAAGCCAATCAGTGCTGCTGAAAATATCAATAACAGCAACAAAGCCATTGGGCCGTTGAGCACTTTCAACATCACCGTCTTTAAGCAAAGAGCAAGCAGGCAAAGGTGCTTCTCTTGACCACTTTTGTGATTCACCTTACCATATGGAGAGAGTAAAATGAGCCTGAATTCCTATTCTCTGTAAGAACCTCCCTGTTGTCAGAAATGTCAAATTTAACACCCAGTTGGACAGGATGCATACGATTCATGCTACATGTGGGAAGCCATGATGTGACATCAGGGAAAGGATCAACCAGTCAATGGACTTGGGGACTGCAGTTACCTGCCTATGTATCAGAATTTAAATTCAAAATACAGGCCTATACATGTATAAGGGAAATCAAACTTATTATCAATTGAGTAATTATATGAACATACTGTGCATTCAATTTAATAATAATATTGAATGTTTTTTTGATCTAGATCCACCCTCCCTGTTATGTTTTACCTAGGCCTACCTTGTAGGCCTATGCCTAATACCCAAGCCCTGTAACCATCATGCGTGGTACAGTGCTCCCTCTTTATAACCCTGGTGTTGGGATCCACAGAACAGACCATGTTATAGCAAAACTGCTTTATAACAGAGGGACTTTTAACATAGATGTAATGGAAAACTATGTCAGTGGGAACCATGGTACACACGGTGTTATATCAGAAACCGCCTTGTAATGAGTGGTGATATAAAGAGGGAGCATATATATATATATATATATATATATATATATATATATATATATATATATATATATATATATATATTTCAGATTTCAGATAGAGATTTCAACACCAGCCGGAAGAAAGGAAAGTTACAGCTGACTGACAACTAAATCCGGTCTGTTATGGTATAGCCTGTCAGTGAAATGACTGACACTTGAACAAGTTTTGTTACACATAACACATCAGTCAACAGACTGACACCTGAATCATGTTGGTTACACATAGGCTGTTGGTCACCTAACTGACAAATGAAACAAGTCTGTCACACAGCATATCAGCCAGGTGACTGACAACTGAATCAGGTCAGTTCGTTTAGCCTGTCAGCCACGTGACTGACAACTGAATCAGGTCTGTTAGACATAGTCTGTCAGCCAGGTGACTGACAACTGAATCAGGTCTGTTCGTTTAGGCTGTCAGCCACGTGACTGACAATTGAATCAGGTCTGATACATTTAGCCTGTCAGCCAGGTGACTGACAACTGAATCAGGTCTGAAACATAATGGTTGACTGACATTTGAATCAGATCTGTTGCACTGAAGCCTGTTTGCCAGTTGCTCCATATACAGTCCTGTCTTTATGGTACTCATGATCAGGAAACTCACATTTGCAAAATTAATGGAAAGTGACACGGCAGACAGGGGCATTTTACTTACTAGGAGCCACTGTTGGGGCGGGGCGTTTGGTGCTGCCTTTGTAGGTGTAACAATGTGCAGTGCCTGTAGGTGTGGAGACAGAGCGGTCACACTTTGGAACAGGTATCCATGTTTCTTCTACCAACACACGCTGGAATGGACTTGGCCAGGTATCACCTATTGGAGTGTGTAGTCTTACTTTGAATGTCATCTGCAAACATAGGACATGCATGATATGACTTGGTCCTACATCCTTTTGTCATCCATGACAGACATGACATGGGATATGCGACATGGCACCAATCTTTCATTGTTCCTGAGAAACAGAACACAAACATGACATGATGTGAACCTGTCATCATTCCTGAGAAATAACATAACATGGTATGATATTGTCATCATTCCTGAGAAACACAACCCAAACATGACATGATGTGATCCTGTCATCATTCCTGAGAAACACAACATGACATGGTGTGATCCTGTCATCATTCCTGAGAAACACAACATGACATGGTGTGATCCTGTCATCATTCATGAAAGACACAGTCTATCATGGCATCTGGTTAACTTCATTGCCACAACTCATTTAAGACTCATGAATGGTACAAATTGTGCACAAAAAAGCCAGATCTATTTTTAGGCCCGGATTGGGTCAAATTATTGCAACTGGTATCATGAAAACTATGGCATACTTTGTTTCAAAATTCCACACACAATATAGGCATTTTGTGCAGGCCTACCTGCACACTGTAGCTTGCTTTATGACAGGACTGATCAACAAAGATGCAAGCCCCTCACGGTGCACGGAGTCATGCTACAGATTTTTGAAACAAGAAGTTTAATGTGTGAACCTTTCTCCTTGAATTCAGACTGAGTCAACAGCTTTCCTTGGCATGGGTTAGTGCCCAACTCATGCCAAAGAAAGCTGTTGACCTGGGTCATGTTATCTTGAAAGGTCTCATTTACAATACGCTCTATGCATAAGTTCATCAAGCGGGAAACCCCCGACAGTTGTTCCATTATGAAAGCGAGGCATGCAGGCTGATTTTTTGCTACCAGATGGCATGCTGTGCACCTTCTCAAAAGTGGTCACGATAATGCATGATGGCGGACACTAATCTTGTTCATGTCAAAATGAACAGAAAAGCAGGAAATGGACCAAACACAGGAGGTGTATATAAGTTTACCATTGTAGATCGTTGGCGGACAGAGTACAGAAAGCATTTATAATTAGAACGTTGAGTGCCAAGGTGAATTATCATGGTAAACCACCACTGACTGTTGTGTAGTGGGCTGTAATTTTGATACCAGGAAGAAACGTCAAACCAGGGACATGCTATTCTAAATAGCACTTCCCTGGTCAAACTGACAAATATAAAAAATAAAAGTGCCGCTTTATCTCTTCCATCAATTGATATTCCTTTGTCTTTCAAATTCTTTTTCAGCCACCCCAGATTCTGTTTTTTGAAGAAATCACGGTCCGTGTTTCACTCTTCGTTACTTGCTGTATTCAGTAGCACTGTAGCCTGTGCGGCAAGACTGAGTGACCCACAAATCACCCAGAAACCTTTGCGCGCCATCGGAATCTCTGCTGGGGTTTCCCAACTTGGTGAACTTATGCATAGACCGAGTTCCTAGGCCACATTGTTTTACGTTGTTGTTGAAATTAGTTGAAGACCCTGAAGCACACAACATTTGACCATCAGCTGGTTTTGGCTGATTTAAAGGGGGGAAGGGCTACCCGGTAATGTTGTCCATGCCAGGAGAAGTGCATCTGTAGTTTGAAAGGTAGGCCCTGAGACTAGTCGCTTACATGTTGTTTACAATGATAGATCTGTAGTTTGACAGGTAGGCCTTGAGACTAGTCCCTTACATGTTGTTTACAATGATAAAATCTGATTCAATCATAGGCATATGTCAGCAGTGGCTAATATCTGAATGGGACTCCCATGTAACCCTCCCTTTGATCAGGCGGGGTTCAATACCTCGAGAGCACTTCCATACTGACTATGGCCACTACTAACACGCATCCATGACTGAAAATGTTAAAATTCACATGTGATCCTTTCATCATTCGTGACATGACAGAACTTCACGTGGGGCCATCCTCTCATCACTCATGACAGACGTTTGATGACCTCATGCCATTCTTTTACTTCTATAGATAGATTTCCTGCTGTTATTTTTCAATACTAAGAATTCTAGATTTTATAGTGCAATTGCACAGACAGTTCAAAAGCAGTCTCACTACTGAATCAATCCCTTATTTGTAGCGTTTCTGAAAACACCTTAGAGAACATAAAACTTTCTACACCTGAAAAGAAAATGAAGAATAATCCTTTGTGTATACCTACATCAGGCTCAACATATATCTCATGTTATCAAGTGAACAGTAAATTTCATGTCAGTTGTCCTGTCACCTTGGGAATGAGGTCAATGTCTAAAACTCACTGCAGCATGACCACTTGCATAAAATAGGCAGACACTTATCAAAGGTACATCACTACCAAGTTTGACACAAATCTAAAATTATTTAAGTTATAACCATTAAAAGAAATTCCCAAGTTAAACTTTCCTATTAAGAGTTATTTTTTACAGATCCCCCCCCCCCCCCAGAAAAAAAAACATAAAAGATCCAAAAATCACTGGAGGGTGACCATTTGAACAAACTTGGTAGAGACTCACTCCAGGTACATTGTCACCAAGTTTGAAGTTAATCTGATTGACAGTTTCTTCCAAAAAGTCCAAAATGTGAATAAGCATTAGAATGCCCATTGACTTACATAGTAATCAATAGGAACGGTGCATTTACAGATAAGTATCTGAATTATAAAAAATAAGCAGTCTCACTACTGAATCAATCCCTTATTTGTAGCGTTTCTGAAAACACCTTAGAGAACATAAAACTTTCTACACCTGAAAAGAAAATGAAGAATAATCCTTTTTGTATACCTACATCAGGCTCAACATATATCTCATGTTATCAAGTGAACAGTAAATTTCATGTCAGTTGTCCTGTCACCTTGGGAATGAGGTCAATGTCTAAAACTCACTGCAGCATGACCACTTGCATAAAATAGGCAGACACTTATCAAAGGTACATCACTACCAAGTTTGACACAAATCTAAAATTATTTAAGTTATAACCATTAAAAGAAATTCCCAAGTTAAACTTTCCTATTAAGAGTTATTTTTTACAGATCCCCCCCCCCCCCGAAAAAAAAACATAAAAGATCCAAAAATCACTGGAGGGTGACCATTTGAACAAACTTGGTAGAGACTCACTCCAGGTACATTGTCACCAAGTTTGAAGTTAATCTGATTGACAGTTTCTTCCAAAAAGTCCAAAATGTGAATAAGCATTAGAATGCCCATTGACTTACATAGTAATCAATAGGAACGGTGCATTTACAGATAAGTATCTGAATTATAAAAAATAAGCAGTCTCACTACTGAATCAATCCCTTATTTGTAGCGTTTCTGAAAACACCTTAGAGAACATAAAACTTTCTACACCTGAAAAGAAAATGAAGAATAATCCTTTGTGTATACCTACATCAGGCTCAACATATATCTCATGTTATCAAGTGAACAGTAAATTTCATGTCAGTTGTCCTGTCACCTTGGGAATGAGGTCAATGTCTAAAACTCACTGCAGCATGACCACTTGCATAAAATAGGCAGACACTTATCAAAGGTACATCACTACCAAGTTTGACACAAATCTAAAATTATTTAAGTTATAACCATTAAAAGAAATTCCCAAGTTAAACTTTCCTATTAAGAGTTATTTTTTACAGATCCCCCCCCCCCCCAGAAAAAAAAAACATAAAAGATCCAAAAATCACTGGAGGGTGACCATTTGAACAAACTTGGTAGAGACTCACTCCAGGTACATTGTCACCAAGTTTGAAGTTAATCTGATTGACAGTTTCTTCCAAAAAGTCCAAAATGTGAATAAGCATTAGAATGCCCATTGACTTACATAGTAATCAATAGGAAAGGTGCATTTACAGACAAGTATCTGAATTAAAAAAAATTGTTAAAAATCAGAAATCCAAAGCAGTGCCACCTAATGAACAACTTTGTTTGACCTTTTCACAAGGAACATTTCCACCAAGTTTCAGCTTAATCTGAGTGATGGTTCTGGAGATAAAGTCAAAAATAATGAAAACACACCGAAAATTATAAAAAATTAGGAAAAAATTGAAACACCACCTGGTGAACAAATTAAAAACTAGGAGTTCCTGGGAGTGTTCCTGTGTGATATCAAAGCAATTGAATGAATGATTTTGGAGAAGATTCTTTAATGTTTGCCCCATAAAGGAACAAAACAAGACATACCTTCAACACAAGCATTGACTGAAGGGTCCATTTGCTCAAATTAGGTCATGGTCACACCAAAATCTAATCAGTGAACAAATTTAGAGCTAGGAGTATTCCTGGGCGATATCAAAGCAATTGGGAGAGTGGTTTTGGGGCAGATTTTTTAAGGTTTGCCCCCAAAAACAAAAAATCCATAAACAATTAAAAAATCCCTGAAGTCTGATCATTTGAACAAACTTGGTAGAGATCCACCCAAGGTACATTCCAACCAAGTTCTGGTAAGCGTTTTTGGAGAAGAGGTCGAAAATGTGAAATGTGGATGCCAACGGATGATGGATGTTTAATTAACCACCACATAAACTCAGCTGACTGACAAGTAAGCTGAGCTAAAAAACTATTGCAAAATATAGGTATATCATTTACTGCAAAGTACTGCTGCAGAGTGTACTGCAGCTGCGCAAAAAAATTGGGTGATGACACTGCAAGTCATCCATACACTCTAGTTACAGCCGATCAATGCTAACATGGGTAATACACCCTATTCACAAGTCCATGTCATATTTGGAACACTACTGACCTCTGGTGGCAGAAACCAGAATAAGGCTGTGGGGGACACAATTTCAAGTTCCCATTCACTTGCATGTTAAACTTGCTGACTTTGCTAGCTCATATCTATATTTAAAAACACCTTTGAATGTAACCATTGTGTTTTTCTGTTAGGAAAACTCTAGGACTACAACATGGGGGGGGGGGGATCTTCAGTGTTTGGAATTTTCCTAATTGCCAAAGATATGCATCTCACTGTAATTTTGATACCATGTACAGCTGGACCCAAAGCCAGAATAACTCAGTTGACTATCTATACATTCTAGAAATTTCCAGAAGCAACAGTTTAATAAAATATGTTTTTTTAAAGGATAGATAATTAGATGTCACAGGTATATTTATTCCAAAGCTCAACTGACCTCTTAATGGAGCAAACTGATCAGTGCAGCCTGAACTTTCTAATCAGGACTTAGAAAAAATATGCGATGAAACGTGAGTATTGGACCATGGTTTTAGATACAGTAAAACCTCCCTTACCGAACACCTCTATATACCGAACACCCCCTTATACCGAACACTTTTTCTCGGTCCCAATTTTTTTCCCATATGCTTCCATTATAAGCAAACCTCCCTATACTGAACACCTCTCTTTAGTGAACATGAACACTCCAAATGAACACCATTTTCCCAAAAAACCTCCCTATACTGAACACACATTCAGTATATTTTTGTGTATTTGCAAGGAGTAATTACTGATAAGGCTAAAACTAACCAGATAAACTTCAGAGACAGGCTTAATTATTGCTTATACCAGCAGCAATAGAAACAATCCATAGGCAAGCTGGTGAACACGCGTCGTCACTTCTATAGATGGCAACAACAGGGTGGAGGGTGAAAGTGTCAACGTCACTTAGCACCTTGGTCCTATCCTCTCAGGGATAATTGGAGCAGTTTTGGGTGTTTTCTTTAATCATTCTAACGAACAATAACTTACAAATTAAGTCATTATGTTTGTCTCACCAAAGCCAGGGGATTTTATTTCAAGGAGTACCAGTAGACTGAAATGAGCAACAGCTCTGCTAAAATAGGTGCAAGGTTGTAAGCATGTTATTTCAATATGAACGCACACTATATGTCATAATGTTTTTTAATAATTATATATACGTGTGCATGTATACATCTGAACTTTGCTCTATCATAGTCAGAACATCTTTCCCAAATGATAAAACAATCAAAAGTTACTTCTTTGTTGTTTATTTGATGATGTAAATGTAGTTAACATGAGTATCTCCACCATAATGATCTCAGCTGGTATCTGTATAGCACGGTTGGTAAGACATGAGGCCACAATGTGGAAACCTCCCTAAACCGAACACCTCCCCATACCAAACACTTTTGTTCGGTCCCATGGGCGTTCAGTATAGGGAGGTTTCACTGTATATATATATATGTATATATATATATATATATATATATATATATATATATATATATATATATATATATATATATATTGATTGCCCAGGTAATACAAATTAAACACATACACAAATGAATGACTACCAGTACTTCTAAAACAAGTAGCCGCTGCCGCTAGCCATATCCCCCGCCCACAGTAATCATGGTGGTAAATACACATGATGTACATTGGTATATTATAGTTGGTAAAATGTGAAAGGTTTCTGTTGGTGGCAATATGGAAATAAATACAGACAGCCTTTAAATGCATTATGGGTCCCCCTTTTAACAAGTAGCCACTGAACCCCCCCTCCTTATGAGGGTGAACCAGTGCAGAAGGGGTTTGTTTGCTATTCACATCTTCTTTAACATGTAGGACTTCAAATAAAGTTGGCTGAAATGAGAAAGAAACAAGTTTACTTGAAAAGGATCCTGGAGTTCTTGGTTATCTGCAAAAAAAAAAAACAAAAAAAAACAAAACATATTAATGAAGGAAAGTAATTAGTCAAAAAAATTTCTGCCTATGCACACCTCCTACCTCTGGTCTACCAACGCTGAAAATCTTAAAGGGTGTTACCACTTTTAGTTGCAAAGTTATGCTTCACACAAAATTGTATTGTATCTTGAGCTTGCTTAATGAACTTTATTAATTAATTTATCAATGAAAGTAATTAGCCACGCAAAACAGTGCCTTGGCACACCTACTACCTAAGGTCTATAAGCCATAAAAATTTCAAAGGGTTGGTATTAATAGTCTAGAAAATATGGCCAGGACAAATCTTGAGCTTGCTTCAAGAACTTTGTTAATTAATCAATTAATGAAAGTAATTAGCCACACAAAACAATGCCTACGCACACCTACTACCTAAGGTCTAGCAACCATAAAAATTTCAAAGGGATAGGATTAATAGTTTAGAAGATATGGCCTGGACAAAATTTGTCTTCCTTAACAAACTTTGTCAATTAATTAATTAATTAATGGAAGTTATAAGCCACACAAATGCCTATGCACACCTACCCTATCTAAGGTCTACCCACCACAAAAAAATCAAAGGGCTGGCATCAATAATTTAGAAGATATGGCCCGGACAAAATTTGTATTGTATCTTGAGCTTGCTTAATGAACTTTGTTAATTAATTAACAGTACCGAATACTGTTGCTGTGTCTATTGGATGTTAATATCACAGGAGAAGAGCATCCCAAATTAAGTCCCATCATCATTTTGGATAGAAAATACTTATCAAATGTGAGTTTTAGAAAGGCACTGCTACTCTAGAAATATTTTAAATCATGTGATAACTTTGTGTATTTTTGGAGACATATTTGGCGCGGAACGGTCAATCATGGAGGTAAGGTACACAAATGCACCTGTAAAAAAAATCTAATCACATGACCCCCCACTTTCTTGGTTTTAAATTGCTGCTACCGGTATAAACTTGAAGCAGAATGCCAAGGAAGTTGCAGTTTTACATTTCAAATAGGAGAAATAAGCCAGCGAATGTCGCTGTTTTAACATGTAAAAGCATTAGGCCTAGGTTACTGGTCCAAGACCAAGAAGGTTAGCCTCTGTAAGGTAGAACAAAGGGGATAACCTGAACTTGGGGGCTAAGAAAACATTCACTTTGCAATTTCACTGCCCATGGTTTAACTACTCAGGCACAGACAGTGATAAGTGTTCATACAATTGTTTCTCTCCCTCCGTTTTTTTTTCAACATCTAAAAAAAAAAAAAAAAAAAAAAAAAAAATTTTTTTTTTGGATTGGCCTATTGTTTTATATTGCCATAGTTATAGGTCCAAGAAGTAGGTGTGTCCTGTGCAGCAGTATTGAGCTAGTGATATGCCAAGAGGCTTGAGTGTGTTTAATCGAATAAATTTTTAAAATTAAGTCTAAATGATGTTATATTATGCTAAATCAACTCAGAACTTATTTATTTTTGTTATGTTTGATAAAGCACTCTTATCATATTATTTACATAACAACACCTCAAGGCATTAATGAAAATCTAGAGAAGTATAATTAAAAGACAAGCAGAGATTGCCGGATCCATGCCCCACTCACCTCATTTATAACCTTGCTAATCACAGGTCTCATTTTGGAATGACTCTAGTAGGGCCTGTATTTTTTCGTTTAAAAAAACTAGAAATTCCATTTCACCAGCCAGAAATTTCCAAATTCCGTTTCAGTAGTTCCCTTTGTATGTAAAACACATAAAGGCAAAACAACAAATTCCGTTTCAGAGGTGACAAAAATGCTTTTTTCCGTTCCGTTTCCGTTAAAAACGGAAAAAAAACAGGCCCTACTCTAGTGGATACAAATAGGCTATCACTGTGACCCAGATACACAGGTGTGTTAATTTTCATGATTCTAAGTCAAAGGACAACAGAATAACAGCCAAGGCATGAAGTGTTATGTACAGGCCTTCATATAGGCATTGTGCTTGTTGGCCATTTTTTTTTTTTGCGAATTAAGTATGTATAAACCAACAGTAATATAGTTTTACATGAATGTATCTCATGACCCAGATACTTGACCAAGTGACCTACTTTTGTTTCATGACACACCTTTAGGTCAAGGTATATGTGTGTGTGTGTGTGTGTGTGTATGTATGAAGTTTCATGAAACTAGGTAAAATAATAAAGGAATTATAGCCCAGACATGATTTTGCAATAATATGTCACAGTGACCCAGATACATGACCGAGTGACCTACTTTTGTTTCATTACACCAAGACAAACAGTAGGTAACCTACTTTTGGTACATGATACACCATTATGTGTAGATGTACCTGTTTGTAAAGTTTCATTAATTTAAGTTACATAGTAAAGAAATTACAACCTAGGACACAATTTTACAAGAATCTCACTGTAACCCAGATACTTGACCTTGCAACCTATTTTTGATACATGATACACTCTTATGTCCAGATGCACCTTTGTGTAAAGTTTCATTAACCTAAGTTGAAGGACAAGTAAATTATAGCCCGGACACAAAATGCTGACGGATGGACAGAGGGACAGATGGAGGCACATACACACGGAAAAAATGAATACTGCATGCCCCTCCTCTGGAAGGAGGAGGCATAATTAAATTAATTTATTTACAGCAAATTAGGTGTGTATGACAGACAAGGATTTACTGGGTAAAGTATCTGTTTGTCAGCACTAACTTGCAATATAATACACAATAAATAATACTTACTGCTACACGGACTTTCGTTTGCCCTTTAATTTTTACAGATGTAAAATTGACTGCCATGAACCCAGTAATTGAGCCGAAGTTTCTTACGTTGTAGTGGACAGCTGAAAAATGAGGGGAGAAAAGTATAAGTATTAGTTACAATTGTATAGTCATCACTAACATGTATTTCAGTGTACATTAGGGATGTAACTATTCACCAATGCATCGGTGCACCACAATACGAGAGGTCACCCTACACATATCGAAAGTGAGCCTGTGTATCACGAAAAAAAAAAAACAAAAAAAAATGGTACATGTTTTGTCGGCATGACAGTCTCAAGACATATTGGAAACATGCACGCATGTACAAATATATCATTGCAAATATGTTTATTGCCATATACCAGCAAAATTTGTTTCACAACAGAATGAAGAACATACATGTCACTTTTTTTTATGTTATTCTCTGGTGTCCAGTCCAACAGCGAAAGAAATAGTTTTGCACGGGAGAAGTAAGCGGCAACATCATGAACGTGTAGGCCTGCACCAGTGAATGCATTGCTACTGAGTTTGAACATTCATCAAAGGCCCTAAATATCAACAAAAACTTCCACCAATACATACGGTTTCCATAGATGTTGATATCAAGCTGTTAATGGCCAAACCATGGTAATAAAATTCTTAAAATGTGCAGAGTAAAACCAAAATCCACACATGATTTCATGCAGCCATGTGCACAAGCAGTCAAGTACTGTGACACCATACTGTAGTTACATCAGTTCTGAATAGGGGGCAGCACCTTCACCCTAGCTGTATTGCATTTTGCTGCCTGCCAAGACAGGATTAGAGAGCTTCAAGCCTCAGTACGCTTTTTAAGCCTGGTTTCAATAAATTACTAAATGAATGTGTACACGAATAAATAACAGCAGGATAAGGCATAGTACTGTTTATACTTATTATAAAACAGAACCTCAAAATATCATTTGACAGCAATTTTGTTGGAAATATTCACAGTTCAGATATGTTTCTGAACTATTTTTAACTAAGTCAGAACAAATATATGTCCAACACCACGTGGAGGTGCAACTCGACATAGGATCGACAAAAAGCGATGCAAAGGGTGCCTCATCCAACTTGAAAAAGTAAAAACAGATAACAGGAGGCTGGACCAACTATGTGGAGTGTAAAAGTGGAGACCCCCCCCAACATGTTTCGGCCCTAGAGGTGCGGGCCTTAGGGGCTGGAGGGTCCCGAGAGAGCTTTATTATGACAGGTCATATCAATTTGGGAGGTGCACATGAACAGTGTGGACTAGTGTCTTTTCTCGCCACCAGGGGGCGTGACAGTCTAGCATTACACATTATGTATATGGCAGCTAATAAAATGATTACCAACTTATGCCCGGTGTCGTTTTATCACTAGGTGGCGGTAATAGCCATTACCGGGATAATTAAATATTATTATAATATAGTAAAACATGATTAAGAGAGAGTGAGAATGAGAGTTTGTGCGAGATTGCTAATTACATGTATCTTGGCCACTAAAAGTGTTCAAAAATCTGAGGAGCGTTCATCTGAGCTATCTGAGAGATATAAGTCATTTCTGAGAATGTCATTTGTTTGTGCTTTCAGCAGTATGTTCTTGATGTTGGAGAACACTTCTGCGATTTTTTGTTCAACTTTGTTGATGGTCCATTCATCCTGGCATACAAATCGTGCACAAAGATATTCGCATAATTCGGGGCCATCTTTGTGCCCATGGCCGTACCTGATTGTTGTAGATAAAATTCCTTATCAAATTTAAAACAGTTCTTTGTGAGAACAAAATGAATTAGTTTAAGAAGTAGCCAAGTATGTGGGTGTTGGTCCGTTCTTGTGTTAAGTGCTTGTCTGGCAGCTGCGATGCCGTCCGTGTGTGGTATGTTGGTGTAGAGGGATGTTACGTCAACAGTCGCTAGGATGTCTGTTTCATCGAAGACCACATGATCTAGTTTAATTAAAAAATGTGTCGTGTCCCTAATGTAAGAGGGGCATGTAGGAACAATTGGTTTCAGGTGCACATCAATAAAGGCTGAAATTTTGTCCGTTGGACCATTAACAGCGGAGACAATGGGTCTTCCTGGCGTGTTTGGTTTATGAATCTTAGGTAATAGGTAAAGAACGGGTGTGCGCCCGTGGTGGGTGTATAGAGCCGATTTGTCGGAGGAACTCAAGTGGCCTTTTTGAACCATTAAGGTGATGAAATTGTTAGTTTCATTTTTGAATGAAAGAGTTAGGTCGTTATCTATTTTAAGATACGTCGTTGTATCACCAAGTTGACGCAAACCCTCTTGTATGTAGTCTTCTACGTTAAGGACGACAACAGCGCCACCCTTGTCAGCAGGTTTAATTATAATGTTGTTATTTTTTCTCAGCTTTCAGAGCGCTTGTCGTGCTCCTTTTGATAAATTATGACGAATTGTAGGAGAAGATGTATTAGCATAAGGAACTGTGCCTTCTAATAAGTCTATGTATGTATCAAGCTCATGAGAAAGCCCCTTCTTGGGGGTGAAGGGTGAGTTGGATGTGCGCGTTGTCCGTGCTGGTTGGTCACGTGGTTCATTACTGTTTTGTGAAGTTGAAGGTAGAGAAGAATTATCGTTATGGAAAAAGGCGGTTAGTCTCAATTTCCTGGAGTAACATTTTATATCAACTAAGTTGCGGCTAGAGCTTATCCAGCCACAGTATAAGCACATGTATTCGAAATCTTGTGTGATATGTTGTCTCTCTTGGTAGGTCGGGGGCGCTTCCTCATCACTGGAGTCCGTATCGGAGTAAATAGCGGCTAATAATAAATTTCATTGTAAGGCATTTCAACTTTTTAGCTTTACATTTTTCAGTTATTTTACATTTGAAGCATTGAAACATTTTCTTTTACACAGGCAAATATAAACTGTATCTTTAATTTAAAAAAATTAAGGCCATGAATTTAGAATTAGTATTAAAAGAATATACAAATTTGATTTATATCCATTATTCAGCTGCACATATCATATCGTGACCCTTGTATTGAGGTACATATTGTATTGTGAGAAAATGTATCGTTGCAACCCTAGTGAACATGTACATTACCTGGAATCTTTTTTGGGACAAAGGTCACATTTTATCATAATCCAGGGATTTCATTAGACTCTGAACAAAAGTCCCCTTGATATAAGTAGGTGACTGTTTACAAGGAATACAACATTATTAACTAGAACAGGTTGATTTTCCAACAGCAAATCATGTCTTTCTGTGCACCCTTACCAGTTATCATTCCACAAAATTTCAACCTCCTAAGTTCCTCATGGAGAAATTGCATTCGCTAATTCTTTCAAGGAAATGCCCGTGTAACCTTGAAAAATAGATCAAGGTCATCCATCCATAATCTCAATACAATCTCAACCTAGCTCTTATACAGATACATAATAACACAATTTGAAGCTGCTTCCTTACGACTTTCTTGTATTATCGCTTCTGCAACTTCAACGAAATGCCTGTGACCTGGCACAATGTGTCAAGGTCAAAAATCTGCAATCACAAGCAAGGTCTTATAAATGTCTTATATAGAAACATACTCATACAAAATTTCAACCTCAAAAGTCAAATCCTTCTTAAGTGTGCCTGCAATCATTTTTAAAAAGTTGTCATGACAACTTGAAAATAAGTCAAGGCCACCCATCTACAGTCTCAACCTAGTTTGTATTATGGTACCTAAACATGCAAAATTTCAACCTCCTAAGTCAAATCCTTGTGGAGTTATTATGTTCATGTCGATTTTAGATGCAATGCCCCTGTGACCTTGAAAAATATGTCAAGGTCACCAATTTGCAATCCCAAGCAAAGTCTCATGAAGGAACATATTCACAAAAAACTGCAACTTCCCAAGTCGAATCTTTCTTGAGTTATCGTGTTGGCAGCATGTGTAAAAGAAGAAAAACAAGAAGTGGAAGAAATGGATACAAAAACAATATGTGCCCTTTTCATGGGGTGACATAATTCAAAGCTAACTCAAGCAAAATGTGACCCAAAGTCCTTCTTGCATAATTGCTTGCACTTCTGACATTGCATTAAATTCTAAGGCTGGCAGTGAATGGTGCTCAACACCAGGAAGGAGGCTCTGTGCTGAACACATTTGAGGGCCCTGGGGAAGATAAAGCTTTTGGTTTACCAGGTGACCCTCCTTAAATAAAGTTTATCTTTATCTTATCATTCCAATTAGAGCAAGTACTGCATTTTGTTTTCACTTCCCTCTCAACACAGTGCATCCCTTTTGTTAGCCATACATGTGCTTCTAATCCTTTTGAGTTTTGGTGACTTTATAAGTGGGCAAATGCTTTAAACTAAAATATGTTCATCTCTGAGTTTATTGGGGTGTGTGTAAAGGCCGTCCTTTATTATATATGGGCTGGTGACAGTTGGCCATGACTAGTATATATGGGTTCTGGCTCAAGATATCTACCATCTTCAATAAGGTCAAGAATTTTAGATTTCCTTCGTTCTGATAAAATATTTCAGATTCCTATATGTAACACTAGCCTAGCAGTTGCCATGAGTTTGGCTAATCTATTTGAGTCACTTTATACAATGTCTGTAGCCAAAATCGGTTACACTTGAATAATTCAGAGCACTTCACAAGAAAATTAAATTAAATTGGGCTAATAGCAGGTAATGTGTCCTCATAGCCCAACAGCAAATCACAAGAAAGATTGCAAATGTTTCTTATCGATAACATAGAACTTACATTTTATTGGCTCCAGCTTGTTTGATGATATGTTTGCATTGGTTGGTGACTTGTTTGGCTGTTCCACATAGAAATGCATGTCAACAGGTTTATGGCAGGGGTGCAGGGCCATGCCAAAACAGAAGTTAACAGTGTAAAGTCCCTGAAAATAAAAAAGGCTTTGTAACTGGTAAACCTCAAGTGAGATGGCACTTTAATGTACAATGACCTAAAAGGCCTTACTTAGAAGTTTCACCAGCTAGCGCTTGGTCGAGTTCCCGTCCTGGTAATGTGGTGAGACTACTAACTAGAGGACTCTGACAGTTCTGTGCAATTCCCACTGACTTATACAGTGATAAATTGGAATGCATGCATTAACCAATAGGTACCTGAATTGGAAAAATTTGTTTAAAATTAGGGATCCAGAGGATCATCAGCTAATAAACAGCTTTGTTACACACTCCCTGCACAGGCAAAATTTCCATGAAGTATCAGATCAATGTGAATAATGTTTACGGAGAAAAAGCCAAAGCTATCAAAATTACACATTTATATAAAAAAAAAAAAAAAAAAAAAAAAAAAATCATCAGTGCCACATGTTAGACAATTTCAGGTTTTGGGTCCCCCGAAGTGTCCCTATCTAATTTTGAAGCAATCGACTAGGTGGTTTTGGAGAATATTCTTTGGAACATGTTAACAAACAATGCCCCCCCCCACCCCCCCCCAAAAATGATAACAACTCCAAAAATCACTGCAGTATGACCACTTGAGCAAACTTTGTACAGACTCACCTGAGGTATATACCCTCAAAGTTTTAAAGAGGATCTGGCCAATGACTTTGGAGAAGCCAAAAATCTCAAATGTGAACAGACGACAACAATGGACAGACTGACAACAGATGACTGACCATCCTATAAGCTCAGCTGAGCTAAAATGCCAACATTCTAAACGTTTTGCACCACTGTTCTAGTCTAATTGTAAAATGTATGTATAAAATGCCATACAAACCCTATAATGCCAGGACTTTGGCCTGACTGCCACATTGTGCACATATTGGCACATGTAATGTACTTGTACCAAAAGTCAAACCGAAAAGCAAGAACAGACCAACAAATTCGAAGAGGAGACTTAAAAATAAATACAGAGGAGCCTCCACACAACATGTTTTGGCCCTCTTGGGAAAGTCAAACCTTGTAAAATACCACTGTGTTTTGAATGTGAAACTCACTTTGTATGGTTATCTGCAAATGCTGCTACTACAGTCAAATCTTGTACGCCATCACTCTGGTTTGACTATAAATTCATTTTGTACAGCATAGAGATTTTTGCTATAAATGCTCACATTACAGTCATACCCAGTTCACCATCACTCTGATCTGACAATACAGTCACAAAAGAGCACAATGAATACCATCAACGAACCTTGAACTAAGTCTGCTTAAGAGTAACACAACAACAAGAAGCCCATGGGCCTAATGCTCTGCTGGCATCGTGGCTATATTGCACCTGTTCATTCCAAAGTTGTGAGTCCTTGATCAAGTGGCTTCTGAACATGTAAAGCTTAATGTTAATATTGTCCACCAGATGGCACTTCGCTCCACATGTAATCATAGCTTATTTGTGCAACTCCTGTGATGAATGTTGTAGCATGTGCCAAGACAACGAGTGAGTCCTTAATTTTAGGTCCTCAGTGACCTTGGGACAGAAGATCAAGAACACCCAGATTATGTAATACAAGAGGCCCATAGGCCTGCCTAGTGCTGTGCTGACACTACCACTTAAGTCCAAGCTACACCCTGCCATTACAAAATTACCTCTGTCAAATTTACAGGCATGTTGACCTCATAAAAATAGGTCAAGGTCAGATATTATATAACATTCTAGCTTTGGACATTGTCTATATATCATATAAATTTGGCAAGTCTAATCCAATTACTTTTCAAGATATGGAATTTTATATCTTAAAACACATTTTGGCTCATAATTTCCATCAAATTATTGGTGGCACCACTAGTATCATTGCCAAATTAGACTTTGACCTCCCCCACAATCCCACCAAATTTAGTGAAGATCTGAAAATATATTAAAGATGCTAGAGTGTTCACAATATTTTCATATTTTGACCCCTATATTGCATAATATTGTAGGTGGTGCCACCAATATCGAAAAGAACCTAGATTTTTATACCCCATAGAAGTCATTAAAGTTATATTGGGCTAATTTGAAAACTGTGGACGGTACTGCGATCGCAAGATTTTAATATTTTGACCTGTATATTACATAATACAACAGGTGGGGCCACCAATATTGATGTCAACAAAGATTTTTATACACTTTATAACCCCAATAATCAAATTGGCCATTTGACCTTGACCTTCAACTATGATTAAAAAAATGGTAAGTGTTCAAAATATGCGCCCCACATCCAGCTTTCCATATATAGTCTGTTTGTTCAAATCGGGTCATAACTTTTTGAGTTATTGAGGAAAAACAATTAACCTGGATAAACACGAAACTCTATAATTACTGGGTCACAGTGACCCCAAAAGCAGGTCACCAAGTACAGTTTTATGTATTATGTAATCAAGTGCAATTTTGATCTGGAGGCTCAATTCTCTTTGCCATTGATGTCCAAGCTACATCCACCCATTACAAAATCACCTTTTCAACTTTACAGGCATAGTGACCTCACAAAAAATAGGTCAAGATCACTGATATTAAATTACACTGTACTTTTGGCCATGGTTCATATATCATATAAATTTGGCAAGTCTAATCCAATTACTTTTCCAATTTGGCTCATAATTTCCATCAAATTATAGGTGGTGCCACTAGTATTATTAGCAACTTAAGACTTTGACCTCCCCCACAATCCCACCAAATTTGGTGAAGGTCTGCAACAAAATTAAAGATGCTAGAGTGTTCACAAGATTTTCACATTTTAACCCCCATATTACATAATGTAGGTGGTGCCACCAATATCGAAAGCGGCCTAGATTTTCATACACACTATAAGTCCTGAAAGTAATATTGGGCTAACTTTAAAACTGTGGACGGTATCACGCTAACTAGCAAAAGTTTATAGAGGTCTCCTTTGAAACTTAAAAGCTTCATACACTATTCCACCATACCAACACAAGAAAAACAGGTAAATTGTAAATACAATTTTTCGCACCATAAAGTTTACTAAAGGTGTTATGAGGTAAAGTGTAATAAGATATCCACTATACTGGATGAAGATTGAAAAGAAGGAAATCCTGCAAAAAGTGAGTATGATCATGGTTTTCTGACTTAAGACAGACTAGAGAAAATTCTGTAGGTGGGTTAAGCATACTTTACCCCGGGTACTTTCCCTCTTACCACTCTTGACACTTTGAGGACTACACTTTGTCATTTCAAGCTCAATCTTAATACAATTTGACTAATGTTCTTGAGTTAGTGTGGTGTTTATTAGATATTTGGTCATACCTCAGAAAACATTTCAACAGCCTTTTGTGCAGTTGTTGTTTTTTGTAACCTTTGTGTTGTAGTTTTTGCTACAAAGTTCTGACTCTATTGACAAAATCGCTAAAAAGTGTGGTGTTTCTAGCAATATGTATCACTTGTCTCATACAAACTCCATATGCTTGTTCCTCTGGAATATTTCCTGTCAGGTCAGGGTAGGAGATAATATCAATTTTGAACTGGTCTCTCTTGTCAAATATTTTTGTTGCATACTGACTGTTCTTTATTTCTATATCCAAATCAAGGAAAGTAGCTTTTGTATCACTTTCATTTTCCAGATTAGTTCTTTGGGATATATGTTTTTTCAATTTCCCTTTATTTCATCTCCATTGTTTAAGGCACACAGGTCTTCTATAAATCGGATGGACAGACACAAACGGTCGCATAAGCTCTGCGACCTTTGGTCAGCAGAGCTAAAAACGAGCCTTCCCAACCTCACTGTCAACAGTTCGTTCTTTAAACTACGGGATTTCTCATGGGAAGAAGAGCCTCAATTATTCTCTTTTATTCTGTAAACTCACCCGGTATTGATACTTGCCCGTGCAGTCAAACCCTGTACACTGAGCATTCTTGACACAACGCATGGTGTCTTTGCTTTCCTGGTTCAACCTCCTGGTGATGTTGTCGAATACCTTACACTCAGCCCTGTACTTGCTGTCCCCAGCACATGAAGTGCCTGCAAAAAAACAAGACCCACAATTTATGCGTACGTGATCTTTTGAGATGAAACAAAATGAAACTAGAGGAAGTGTGAATACACAAACATCCCTTACCCCATTTCACACCCCTAAAAGCTTTAGGTTTCCAGTTTATCCATGCCTTGTGAGGTACTCTGTATCAAATGAGAAAACTCTGCCCATGCATTTTAAATATATTGTGATAGCAGCTCAAATCATTGTTTCAAAACAACTTAATATTTCCACAGATAAAATGGGCAAGGCTTTAAGGACCGAAGACCCCAAAAACCTTTGCAGGGGCGATTTCGAGATTGTAATGGTTTTTACACGATACATGTCCTTTCTATAAGTTGACAAAATTTCAAGTTCCTTACTAAAGTACAAATATGAGAAAAATGCAAAAAGCACCGAGGCATGTGGACATCTGAACGTCCATGTGTCACTCTTTTGGTTTTCAGGTGCCTAATGAAATAATGCAACCCCTGAATCACACTTAACAGTCAGTCACGTGGGTACATGTAGCAATGGCCCAAAATGAGAGTGGTATGGCTGCACCGCAAATCAGACGGCATGCCGACACTCAAGTGTATTTGTGGACAGGGAAGTGATGTGAACATGCAAACATATCACAGCCTTAGTGGCTTACTTTATATTTATATTGCTTGTAAAGGTGAGAAAATAAAAATACAGTAAAACCTATATACAGTGGGCACCCTTGGGACTGGAGAAAAGTGCCCACTGTAGGAAGGTGCCCTCTGCAGAGAGGGTTGACCACTGTGGGTAGATAGACAATGTTCCTTTTGATATGTCATATTAACATTGATAGGTCCACGCTAAGTGTCAGAACTTTTCTGGGTTTCATTGGAGAACTTTATGCTGTAGCTCGCCTGGCAGGAGTACAAACTGAGCTGATCTCATGCTGTCCATAGACTACATATGAAGATTAGCTCTCATCTCATAGGTTAAATAATGAACATCAAAGTATTTCACTGTAACCTTAAGCAAATCACTCAAGTGGCACTCAACCACACATTTATTGTTTCAGGCAAGTCACCTGTTAAGTCTCTCCCCTTTGATAACTTAATCCTGGTAATAGTCGACAAAGGTATCAAGGTAATCACAAAATTCATAAAAAAAAATGAAAAACATTTCAGCGCCACCTAGCAAACAAAATTAAGAACAAGTAGCCTCAAAGAGCATTCCTGTGATATATCAAGCAATTGGGTGAGCAGTTTTGGAGAAGATTTTTTTAGGTTTGCCCCAAAAACGAGCAAAAACAAGAGGACAGTGACAGTCTGGTGCTCAGCTGACATATACATATACTCTTGCAAATATATAAGATTTGCGCCCAAAAAGAACAAAGAAATTCATAAAAAACTCCAAAAATCAACGGAGCGTGTCCTTTTGAACAAATCTGCTTGAGGCCCACTAAACATACATTGCCGCCAAGTTTAACCTCAATCTGACTGACAGTTTCAGAGAAGAAGTCTAAACTGTGAATTAGCATAAGACTGCCCACTGACTTACTTTAAAATCAATAGTAAAGGTGCATTTTCCAGTAACTACCCAAATTGAAAAAATTGTGAAAATTCAGAAATCCACAGCATTTCCTCCTAGTGAACCATTTTGTTTGACCCTTCCACAAAGAACATATCCATTAAGTTTAAGGTTTTTCTGAGTGATGATTCTGGAGAAGAAGTCAAAAATAGCAATAACACATAACAAATTGCAAAAAAAAAAAAAAAAAAAAAAAAAAATGCAGGGCCACCTGGTGAACAAATTAAGAACTAGGAGTCCCAAAGGAGTGTTCCTGTGAGATATCAAAGCAATCAGGTGAGTGGTTTCTGAGATGATTTTTTAAGATATTCCCAAAAAAAAGAACTGAACAAGAGGGCTGCGTGAACAGCCCATGCTCAGCTTACCTAGATATTCATCATACTTGCAGCTCTGTGAACTTGGGATAAGATCAAGGTCACCCATGTTATGAGTTAGTCTGACCTTTATTGAAGAACACTAACATATATGCAATATCAAGGTCCCAGTTCAAGTAGTTCTCAAGTTAGAGTGAAGAGTAAAATTCATGTATGTTTACTGTGACCCCAGAAACTAGGTCAAGGTTACTCATGTACTGTCTAAAAATGACCTTCATTGAGAAACATTAATATGTGCAACTTCAAGGTCCTACGTAACTCAAACCAGACCTCAAGATACCAAGTGAACAGTAAATTTTGTGTCAGTTGTCCTGTGACCTTGGGAATGAGGCCAAGGTCCAATCATAACTGGAGCGTGAACATTTACACAAAATAGGAAGACACTTATAAAAGGTGCTACCAAGTTTGGCACAAATCTGGCCAAAATTATTTAAGTTGTAACCATTACAAGAAATTCCCATGTTAAACTTTCTTATTAAAACTTCTTTTATAGATTTTCGAAAAAAATAAAAAAATCCCAAAATCACTGGATCATGACCACTTGAACAAACTTAGTATAGACCCACCCAAGGTACATTGTCACCAAGTTTGAAGTGAATCTAAATAACAGTTTCTTCAGAGAAGTCCAAAATGTGAATTACCATTAGAATGTCCATTGACTTGCATAGAAAGCAATGAGGTGCATTTACCGATAAGTACCCGAATTGAAAAATATTGTTAAAAATCAGGAATCCACAGTAGTGCTACCTAGTGAACATCTTCGTTTGACCCTTTATTGTAAAAAAAGAACCAAAAAAAATTCATTTAAAATTCAAAAATCGATGGAGCATGACCATTTGAACAAACCTGGTAGAAAGCCACCCAAGGTAAATTGCCATCAAGTTTGAAGTCAATCTGGATGACGGTTTTGGAGAAGAAGTCGAAAATGTGAATTGGCATTAGAATGTCCACTGACTTACATAGTAATCAATAGGAAAGCTGCATTGATCGACAAGTACTGGAATTGAAAAAATCGTTAAAAATCAGGAATCCACAGCAGTGCCATCTAGTGAACAAGTGTCTGACCCTTCCATAAAGAACATATCCACCAAGTTTCAGCTTAATCTGAGTGACGGTTCTGGAGAAGTCGAAAATAGCAAAAACACACAAAAAATCATAAAAAAATTACAAAAAAAATCCCAGCACCACATAATGACCAAATTAAGAACTTCAGGGACCCCGGGAGTGTCCCTGTGAGATATCAAAGCAATTGGGTGAGCGGATTCGGAGAAGAAGATTTTTTAAGATTTGCCTCAAAAATGAACCAAAAAATTCATTAAAAAATAAAAAAATCAATGGAGCGTGACTATTTGAACAAACTTGGTAGAGACCCAACCAAGTTTGAAGTGAATCTGGCTGACAGTTTTGGAGAAGAAGTCGAAAATGTGAATTGTGGATGGACGACGGACGTCTCTAGTATAATAGTATTATAAATTAATACACTTATGTAGAAAAACATGATCCATATTCATAAATATCAACCCCAACAACGACGGATGACAGACCCTCACAAAAGCTCAGCAGACCTGCAAAAAAAACTAGATAATAAAAATTGTAGCACCACCTGGTGAAAAAGCTTCAAATTAGGAGTCCCTAGGAGCGTTCTTGTTTTATATCAAAACAATTGGTTGAGCAGTTTCAGAGACTTTTGAAGCTTTGCCCCAAAAAAGAACAAAAAAAAATATATAAAAAAATCCAAAAATCACTGGAGCATGACCAATGGAACAAATTTGGCAGAGACCCACCCAAGGTACATTGCCACCAAATTGAAGTAAATCTGACTGACGGTTTTGCAGAACAAGTCAAAAATGTGAATTAGCATTAGACTGCCCATTTACTTGCATAGTATTCAATAGGAAATTCACTAAGAAATACCCAAATTTAAAAAAATCGTTAAAAATCAGGAATCTACAGCATTGCCTCCTAGTGAACAATTTTGTTTGACCCTCTCACAAGGAACATATCCACCAAGTTTCAGCTTTATCTGAGTGATGACTCTGGAGAAGAAATGGAAAATAGCAAAAACACACAAAAAAAAATTGATAAAAGTTAGAAAAAAATTGCAGCACCACCTGGTGCACAAATTAAGAACTAGGAGTCCCATAGGAGTGTTCCTGTGTGATATCACAGCAATTGGGTGAGTGGTTTACGAGAAGAAGATTTTTTAAGGTTTGCCCCCAAACAGAACAAAAAAAATCATAAAAAATCCAAATATCACTGGAGCATGACCATTAGAACAAATTTAGTAGGGCCCCACCCCAGGTACATTGCCATTCAGTTTGAAGTGAATCTGACGGTTTCGGAGAAGAAGTTGAAAATGTAATTGTGGACTGATGCATGCACACACGCACGGCAGACCATCCTAAATGCTCAGCTGACTGATAAGTCAGCTGAGCTAAAAAAAATCGCTGGAGCATGACCATTTGAACAAACCTGGCAGAGACCCTCCCCAGGTGTATTGCTACATAGTTTGACGTCAATCTGATATGGTTTCGGACAAAACTCGAAAAATCTGAATTAGCATTAAAAATGCCAGAACTACTAGCCCTGAGGAATATAGTGGATAAGAGGAATTACACAGCCCTGATAGCAGTGGTCTCTGCAGGTTTTCACAAAGGCAGGGCACTTTTACCTGAAAAGGGCAACTTCTCAATTTGGGTAAGGACCATAAAGGGCACCTTAAAAGTAAGGTTCTGGATAAAATGGTGTATGTTTCACGCAAAACTTCAGAAATTGTTGTTAACTGTATACATCTCAATTATGGTGTAAATACTGCTTTTGATATACTTTCTTGGAATTCAGTTTAAATACTGAAGATTTTGCTGGTCAAAAGTGAAGAAATATGCAATAAACCATCAAAGTATGGTGGCTATATCACAGAAAGGGCAGAGAGCTAAATAAAAAGGCAGGGAGCAAAAGAAAAGAGCAGGGCTAATCTCCCTTCTATTTTAGGTCTTGGACCAGTAACCCCTCAAGGTCAGGTCAACTGATCCATAACTTTTGATCGAGTACTGAGTACTGTTGCTGTGTCTATTGGATGTTAATATCACAGGAGCAGAGCATCCCAAATTAAGTCCCATCATCATTTGGGATAGGAAAATACTTATCAACTGTGAGTTTTAGAAAGGCACTGCTACTCTAGAAATATTTTAAATCATGTGAAAACTTTGTGTATTTTTGGAGACATGTTTGGCACGGAACGGTCAATCATGAAGGTAAGGTACACAAATGCACCTGTAAAAAAAAAATCTAATCACATGACCCCCCCTTTTCTTGGTTTTAACTTGCTGCCCCTGACTATTATTGATCTTTTTTTTTTGTAAATCAAGTGGTCTTTCAATTCAAAATCACTTGCTTTCTTATGTGATCACTTTTGTACCTGCCCCACAGATGGTTCCTCAAAGAGGGTACCACTGCACAATTACATGGGAAAGATGGGTCTACGACAGTATGTAATAATACTATCACTGTGGCCCTCCACTTGTGTGCTGTGGTCCTGTAAATAACACATGACCTGTTTAAAAAAAAAAAAAAAAAAACCTGATTCCTGGAAACAGAGCTGACGCATAAGGGCCACACATACTCTCTCACAGCAGCAGGAGCCACCTGTTCCTGGTAATTTCCCCAACAGTGGAAGGCCCCATTACAGTAAGCCCTGCCCTTTGTCCCTACCCCCCCCCCCCCCCCCCCCCTAAGGCTCAGGCATTCCATGGCCTGCACCTGCAGCTACAGTCATCGCAGCCCTTAAAAGGGCTACCACCCTTCATGTCCATACCCCCTTTTCACTCGTTAGTTAACCCTGTTTTCCTCCCATTCCAGCATTTCCCTCCTTTTTTTCCAGCACCATACCAGGTAGTCTTGTACAGTTTTAATACCCTCCTTACACTCTGGAAAACCTCCTTTCAAGCCCAGAAACCAAGCAACATGGTCCTTCTCTTCTTGTCCCCTTAAATATTTCTTGTAAGCCCTTACATTTGTAGCCCTTATTCTGCCAACTTCTGAGTACATTTTCCCTCATTTCCCTGTATGCATCACATCACAGAAGCTAGTGATCTAGTGTCTCCTCTGCCTCCTGTGTAAAAACCTTACATTTCCCATTCCTACCTTGTGTCCATTTCGGACGTTTCTTCTCCAAGTTGATAACCCCCGCCCTACTTTTGAACAAAAGTTTAGATCCCTTCCCTCCATCCCAACATGTGCTCCTTTTTGGTTTATCTAACACGTAAGCTTTTTGCGTACTTTTATGGTTCATCCCCTCTCTTCATTTTACTCGCCATCCCTCTGCAACTGTTTTCTTAAAGGTGAAATTGCAAGGACACCATTACTTTCATCATATTTACCCCAGATAGGTACTTATATGCCTTGTGAATATATGTCAGTTGTATAAAGTACAACTTTTAATTTCTCTATATGGAAAAAAAAATCTTTTGTTGGCCTTGTTGCTGCAATTTGTTTCACGTGATTTCCATTCATCAACTTCATCAATCCCTTCCAAATCATATTTTTTTGCCAATTTGTCTCTATTTTGTTTTCGCTTTCACTGCCTCCATGTATATTTTCCTACACCATCTGTCTTCACTAACTGTTTGTAAATATCCCCAGTAATTTAACTTAGCTTTGGCGATTCTATATGTAACAGTACTCCACCCCAATTTCCCCAAGACCACTTCAGTTACTGTACATGGTGGCACCCCCAGAATCCACCTACCCATCTCATTTTGTGCTTTCTCCATATTTTGAATGTCCCCCTCATTTACTGAAATTACATGTACATCCAAACCATACATCATTCAAGGTATTGCAACTCTATCCCATAAAACTCTGGCTGTAAATGCTCTATTAAAGCTGTTCCGTGATGCAGCTTTAATCATTCCCTTTGTTTGGTTCACCTTTCGCTTTATCTTCTCCATGTGATATCTGAACATGTCTTTCCCAGTTGCTTTTATTCTAATCCCTAAATACTCAGATTCATCAACCTCGCCTATTTCCATCAACTGTTCCTGTTCTTCTGGAATTTGGAATGTCCCTACTTTCCACCTTTTATTTATGTCAGGTTTCTTTCCAAGCGTCATGACTTTACTCTTTTCTTTACTGAATTCCAATCTCCATTTGTTGCGGTACTGTCCTGTTATGTCCAGCCGATCTTGCATTTCTTTTTGTGACTCTGCCATAAGCACTATATCATCTGCAAAAAATGGACCACGAATTTTGTGCTGTCCTACTGTCATCCCCTTGTCACATTCTGTTAACTGATCCCCCAATTCCTTAGGGACCAGCCAAAAATGTCAACATTTTCACATTAGTACACATAGTACGCTTTTGGGGGAGGGGTCTGAGGGCCAGTGTACGTTTTTTTTTTTAAACATGAAAATGTTGCTTTTTTTCTGTACCAATAAATGTCTCTAACTTAAATATTTATGGTAATATTTGCATGAGAAGCTGAAACATTAGATGCACAGGTTTTAGGGTTTGCACATATGGCCAAACAATAGCTTTGCATTTTAGTTTAAAAAATTCAACATTTTTAAAGTTATAATTTCAAGGGAGTAGGGGTATGAAATAGTACAATGTGTACTAATGTCAAAATGCTGATAATTTTGGCTGTTCCTTTAATGAAAAGTGCAAACAATATTGGAGAGAGCACACAACCCCGTTTTAAGCCAATATCTAATTGTATATTTTCCACTTGTATGTTCCCCATTGAAATAACTCACATTCTACATCCTGATACATTGCTTCCAGGACTTCAAGGAAATTTTCACCAAAGCCAAGCCCCGGAAGTTTCTCCCATAGTGCATCCCTCCACATTCTGTCATATGCCTTTCTCACATCTAAAAAGCCCATAAAGATTTTCTTGCACCTTTGTCTTGCCAGTTACAGAGCTTGCGTTAAAGTGAATACATGGTTGCCCACCCTTCTCCCTGGTCTAAATCCATTCTAGATCTCTCCCAGGAGGCCAAGCCTTTCAACTACATGTATTCTGCTCATCCTCCAGTACATGACTCTGCTAAAAATTTTCCCTAGGTTTGATGCGATTGCGATACCCCTGCATTGATCCAAAAGGGAAGGGCAGTTTCTTAAGTTTCCAGAAACCTCCACTACATGGCGCGAGTAATCGCTTTCATCTGGGTACTCGCCTGCGGGTGAACATTGTTCTCGGCGGATTTGCAAACACTGTGATAACATTGTACATATCGGCAATCAAAGTGCCAAAAATGTTCCTTTTCACATAATATCTGCTAATAAATTTTACACACACACGAAAGATAAGATTGTATTATAGCAGAGCATGAATGCATTTGTTCGTAAGTTGTGTTAAAAAAGTGAAAAATCCATTTGAACCGTGGTGACCGGGAACCGCATTCTGCTTGTTACATTCCTGCGTAGCACCACGTACTTGACTATGTGAATGGTCGAAAGAAATGCAATAACAAAGAATATTCTTCGACAGTTATTAAGATAATGCAATGATCACATATAACAAATTATCGACATAGCACATAATATGGACTCAACAGCATGAGGATTTCGTAAGACTCCTGTTGCAAGGATTTAACGTAACCCTGTTCATCGCGGGCAATAATGGAGGATTGAGTAGGATAAAACAACATTGGTCATCGCGTTTTAAAGAAGTCGATTGTATTTATTTGCCGGGTGTGTTGTCATTGTGTCAAAAATAAAGACAAGTAGACAACCTCATCAGAATATGTTATTGTAGATGAATTCCCAAGTTTTACAGTGTTACTGTATGTGTGTGGGTGGGTGTGGGGGGGGGTCGGTAGGTAGCGTTAAAAGTTAAAGTAAAATTAAAATCAAATGTGATTAACTCCACAACAATGTGTATTGGGTTGATTCCTTGATTGCATTACTTTCCACAAAAGGTATTTATTAATGATAACATTATCATGATTATGAGTTACACTTGGTTATTTCATTCGCCAAGAAAAACGCTCAGTTTGCACCATGCGTTAACACATCATAGTATGCGACGCCACTCAGGTTGACCCGCTATTGAATACCCGGATGAAAGCTGTCCGCAGCGCCACATGGCGGTAAATGAGAGAACGCAGAGTTATTGCTCTACCATATTGCGCACTGCTGTCCTATGTCTAAAACCATTTTGCTGAACTATCAACATGTCGAAATTCATTTTGGCGAAGTGCTTGTTGGTTGTCAAACAAACATCCCGAAAATAACTTTGACGAAAGGTCATGAGGTGTAATGCAATTTCGTCTAAATACCTCTTCGCCTGAAAGTCACAGTTTGAATAAAGGGCAACCCATGATGTAATCTGCCGTGTTCTTATTCTTATATACTTGGCTTGATTTTTATTTGACCTTTTCTCCCATGGCATCGGACGATGGTGCATCAGGTGGATCATATAGGGTTGGCAAAACCTTCCACAGCTCAGATTTTCTTTTGTGGGGCACAGGTACACAAAAGATAGGGTGTACAAAGTAAAATCTTACTGGCGGTGCAAATATCGCCAATGTACTGGACGGATAGTCTCCTTAGGGTTGTCGGTCATGAAAACAGCTGACCACAACCGCACTCAGGACTCGGCCGACAGCGAGATACAATCAGCATGTCCAAAACGACTTTTTTGTCAAGATCCAGTGTGGCAAAAACTCACAATAGCCTCTTCTGCTATCGTGAACTGGAGGATATGTGATATGGATCATGCATTCCTTCCATATCTGCCCAAAGAAGCGCTAATCAGTAAAAGTAAACCAAGCCAAGGTAATTCTTATCAGCTTGTGCTGAGGCATATAGGGTCCACCACATGCTCTCTCCCAGCTGTGGTGGGCCCCTGGTCCCAGTTATATCCACACACACCCACACCCTCACTGCTTGTACTTTCTTCCCCCTGGGACAAAAAACAAACAAACAAACAAACAAAACCTTTCCCTCACACACCATATCCCCGCCTCCAAGTTCAGGTCCCATGGGAACCTTTATCAGGCTACCACCATTCCTTTTCCTCTCTGGACATTGGACTGCTAAACTTGTGTTGTCGTCCAGCTCTATTATCTTTCCTGCCTCCCAGAAAGCCACTCTTCAAACCCAAGACCCATGCTACACGCTCCTCTCTGTCTTAACACCGAGCCTCTTCAAAACCCTTGCAATAATATTGTAATCTTTCTGGAAAAAGTCTTGCTTGGCTGCCCGCATCATGGACATTGACATGGACACGGAAGAAGAAACTCTTCCTCCAGGACCATGCTGCCCACAAGTTGCTCACGACAATTTTGATTGACTTCGTAGCGCACGTGCCATGACACTGAGAATACTCAATTCAGAGCAATGCAGACAAGTGTAATGGTGTCAATGATGATGACGTTGATAATGATGATGTTGAGGATGATCAAATAGCAATGCCAATGCAAGTCGTGTGACATCCGGGCCTGACGACACCTGGAATCCGCCTCGTTTCTTACCGTCCCAAAATACAAAAACTCCGGCCATCAGCCAAGTAAACACGATGGATTTCACTGTCACGTCCGGCAACATCATGAATTAAAGGTGCTACATGAATTAAGTAATTAAGCAACTTCCTTGGTCATATGAACTCAATTGTTTGTAAACAATAAGTTAAATGACCCACTGCCCCTGGCCCATGATTGCTGTCACGGGTTGGAAATAGCACCGCGCAGAATAAAAAATGCAATAAATACCGGACACAGACAGAATTCCGGAAAAACGGAACCCCTACCAGAACGCAATAATTTGTAACATATTAATTTTTACGTATTACCTGCCACGGATTCTGACTTCAGATTTCAATAAAAGCTCATTTAGCTTATCATAAGGTCACCAGCATCGTTTTAAAACAGTGGTTTGAATCAGGGACGTGTTATAGTTAATAGCGGGTCTCTGTTTAAATACATAAGTGTTATTGAACGGAAATAAAAAAAAGAGCATCAATCTGGGGAGTCATCAGTATTTCTAATCGGATTGAATCTAAGCATCACGTACTTCAGTATAAGTCATACCGACGATCATGTTTTTGGGTGGCCCAAGACATAAAATTTTGCGTTTATTCAAAAGTACATTGACAAGTTCATAATTCAGCATGAACATAAAATTGCTAGACATGGCTACCGAACCAGGTCGATTTTTGGTTGTTGAAGCGACTATGGAGCCGGCTCTGGCACCGTAGATCTACAATAAACAGGAAAAGCCAGATCCAGTACCCTATCCAACACTGTGAGAAATCACTCGAGTGCCGGGTCCGGTATCGCAGCTAATTAAATACAGTATGAGGGCTAGGTGTGCAGTACTGTAATTGTAACAAAGCGCTGGAGAGAGGAGTTCTGTACATGTAGAAAACGGGACCAAGCAGCAAGGAAATAGGCCTACATGTCCTGGAGGTTGGCGTAAAATACAAGCCCAAATCTGTCGCTTCTGCATACAGAAAGCATAACTAGGCTATTAGCCCTAACTTGTGTGCTACAAAAGATTTACATTTTGAAATACTGCAGATGAAGTGTCGATAGAATATCCCTAGACGGTAATGACGTCAGGACGGTAGCCAATCACAGGCCTCCCGGTTCTGTAGCAGGAAAACTATCCACAACCGGACCTGGTTCTGTGGACACTTCGAAAATTGTGCCAACAAATATAGCCACAACCGCACCTGGTTCTGTGGACACTTCGAAAATTGCTCTAGGAAATATAGATCTAGTCGGGATAGGTCTGTAATCTATATGGCTACTGTAGGTTGGTCAAGACTCAAGATTAAAAGTACCCTTACCAGGCTCTCATTTTTGCGATGTACAAACTATTGTATTAGATCGGGGACTTGCCATTGAATAGCACGTCCCTGATTAGATTCAGAGAGTATTTCTTCGACCGAGTGCATGATATGTTACATATATGGACATACATAACGAATACAAATTAATAAGTAATTAACTAATGGTTTTATTGACACAAAGGGTCATTGCTGACTTATTAGTCATACATGTATACAAGCAGAAACAAGAGTACAAATGATACACAGGTCACACCTCCACATGGCTAAAATTCTATACAATGTGAGGGCATGTCAATGCAAAAAGATTCAATATACATGTATAGCCAAAATTTTATACATGTTGGGGCATATCAATGCCATGATATATATTCAATTTTATAGGTGAGATAGCACCTATAGCTAATAATGAGACGTATTCAGAACCCTATAAGATAGCACCTATAGGTAATAAAGAGACATATTCAATACATGAACTGTAAAATGACATCAGCGGTGAAAGTTAATGCGCATAGCTCATAGTGTTGTGCTAGAATAGCCACCTTTATCATATGTACATGCCAATCAATCATGTTTGACAAATAGGTCAGCTCTGACCTCTGTATCATTGTCAATAAAATCTTTATTTACTTTACTTAGTAATAGCTAACTGTGATGCTATATCACATAGCATTTTGAGACTGTAGGCCTAAGAACCAATATCGCGACCTTTCAGGTCAATTAAAAAAACAAAATAAAGGACGATGCTATTTTCACCGTACGGTGAGAATAGCATTTGGTCTATTTTCACCGTGCGGTGAGAATAGCTTTTGGAAGGAGTTTTGTCTATTTTCACCGTACGGTGAGGATAGACTTTTGTCTATTTTCACCGTACGGTGAGAATAGCGTTTGGTCTATTTTCACCGTGCGGTGAGAATAGCGTTTGGAAGGGGTTCGGTCTATTTTCACCGTACGGTTAGGATAGATTTTTGTCTATTTTCACCGTACGGTGAGGATAGGGTTTGGTCTATTTTCACCGCATGGGGATGATGGTACAGCTTGGTATATTTTCACGGTGTGGATAGAGGCGGCTCTATTTTCACCATCTGGAAATTAAAATTAAGAGCCTTTTCCCAAATTTATGGTTATGGCTTGTCACATAGAACTGAGGAAAATTAAGTTTGGAGAAATGCTTACTTTAGGGGGATAGCTAGTTTTATAGTATAGTCAATAGGAAACTGGACCAAAGCAAAGCGCCCACTTACGGAGGGTTTACTGTAAAGCAATTACCTTGGCACCGTGACAGCATAATGCCATTAGATGTTGGGCTTTTTAACATCTCAAATTAATGTATATGAATTTACTGTACCCACCCATCAGTCTTTCATTTTTGTTCCTTCGTGGATTTCTTTTTAATGCGATCCTTAACCAAAGTCATAACAAGATAGATCTATAAGTTACCCTTAAGTTCCGTAACTTCCATCCGTGACAATATTAAAAAAAGTTCCTAGCTTGTCTTGTTACCTAAATTTTTGCCTTTTCACATAAAAAATACAGTGTTGGCTCTTTAAAAACTATTAGATAATAAAAGCTGAAATAACACCTCAACAGATCTCATAAACCATGCTCAAACTGGGATGTTAGGCCTTTTTATTATTTCAGCAAATGTTTGTTCCAATTCTCTTTGTGTGCAATATCATGACACAATGCTTTTCCAAAATATTCTTCCGTGGTTGACTTCTTTTCATCGCCGTACGTTAGGAATAGAGCAGCCCCTATTGTCACCATACGATGGTTTTGACCAAACTCTATCATCACCGTACGGTGAAAATAGACAAAACACTATTCTCACCGTACGGTGAAAATAGACAAAACACTATTCTCACCGTACGGTGAAAATAGTCACTCCGTAAAATAAAAAGCCTAAACTTATGGCATAAATTATATAACTTAATAGATAGATAAAGAGAAGTAGGCCTACATCATACAAGTTGTTCATAATTGCATAAAAAGACAACATTGGGCTTACTAAAATCTCTTTTCGAGTTGAATGCTTTGTTTGCTCATAATAACTGATAATTACGAATGGCCGTATGTCCTCTTATATCGGCCTGCATAAAATGAACGGAAGATCGTCTATTACGGAACGGTCCCCCGGCTCTGACCTCTATCGAGTCACCTCAGAAACTGCGGAACCGAAACATGTCGAGCGATGGTGTTGAGTATGTTTTCATTCATATTTCCGGGTTACTTTGAATTGTATTGAATGCTTTCCTGGTAAATTATTTAGAGCGTTAATCATGCTAAATTGCAGCTGTCGAAAATTCCTAGGTACTGGATGGTAAGCGACTGAGCAAGTTCAGCAGTGGAGTGCAGTTTCAACTTGCAAGAGCGTCAATTGATGCCGTCATGTTACCGTGTTTACAAACTGTGAAGCATGTGACACTGTGTGTGTGTGTCATTGAGTAATCAGATTCAGTGCGTCTCAACACATATGCCACCAGATTTTAACAAGGTATGCCGCTATATAATATTTACAAAGGTGATCGCGAGAGACGCATTGTTCATTGATGATGATGATGATGATGATGATGATGATGTCTACATAATTATGTCCTCGCTGAGGGACGCGGCTCAAGCCCAAGTATGAGGCATCGAGCCGGTATGTTGGGATGGCCGGCTTCTCCGTCTGAAAACAACACCGTCGATGTCTCAGAAATGGGGTTACATGCCCTCCTGCGTTGCCAATTAGTCTCATCTGAAATTGTCGCTCTGTTAAGGGTATGATCTCCTCAATGTATTGCCCCTTTGAAAAAATGATAGACCATCTATTAGATGGGAGGGTAGTGGGATGATGACAAGTTGGTTTGGTTTAAACGTATTTTATTTCCAAAAGAAAAACAATTGGGAAGAAGGGCAAAGCCCTATATTAATCCCTCTTGTGGAGAAAAGACGGAAACACAGGACTGACTTGACAGCACAACTCCAATGAACCACCGTTCATCAAGTCCAAGGGGACTTGATGAGCAGCGTGGTGGGAGAAACAAACGAAAGGATGGACGCCACCAGAACAAACACAGATAGCGGGGCTCATAAAGTTGTCAATATTGCCAGTATATATTATTAATTTGCATTTTCGAATTATCGGTATGAATGATTAAGTTACAGTTTCACCTTGGAATCGTTTACTTTTTTCAATAAACTCTTGAACAGATAAAAATATAATAATATTGTCCTCGAGACTGCAAGAAGCACTGCCAAACAACAAGTTACATTTGGAGTCCAGTCTAAAAATAATAATGAATTTTGCCACAGGTGGCAGTGCCAGTAGTATGCCAGTGCTTTTTTTCTGGTGCTGTTGAGCATTCAGGACGGGTAAGAGAATAAAAGATTGTTCGTAAAGGGTTATCTTCCATTCCAAAGAGGCGCATTCCGGGAGCACAGTAGGCCCGATAGTATCCAGGTAGGCTATATCTGCTGATTATGAGATGATAAACTTCTAAGTCAGACCAGTCTATGCGAATATGTTCATGAATCATGGTACGACCACCCATCACGGTTGGACCATGAATGTATTCGTGTAGGGGGTTAAAAGTCCATGGTCAGACAGGTAGTGGGCAACCCGGGGTTGGGTAACCACCCCTGTTTGTTATGAGAGTGAACAGATTGAAAACTTTTTATTTGGATATATATGTGTTGGGCATGAATCACGTATGTGTGACTGTAAGTAGGGGAGGTCACAAGTGCTTGAAGTAGCAAACAGTGGTATACAGGTATAATTATATTTCAGCTGAATATCAGGCCAATGACAGTGCTCATGTCATCGCCTGATCTCATTTATTAAAACTCTCCACCATTCTCATGACTTGTCTTTGTCAGGGATGACATCACTTCTTTTCTTAGTTTCACCAGTGGCTAGAAGTTTTCTCGTCGTTGTGCCCATGCAGACATGTTTCATCAATTTTGTATGTCATGTCAAGTCAGCTGGGAAGCAAAGTTTGCTATGACAGCAGTTATCTTAATCTTGTTTAGGCATCGACTTGCTTGCCATGCTGATGGTGTTCCCAAACTCCAAGATTTGCTGAGTAGGCATGGTCCTTCTGGTGTTCTTGGGACAGCACTTGGTGCATTTTATTTCAGCAGTAGACTGTTTTTTGTTGGATAGGTTGTCTGGATCTATGCCAAAAAGCTGAAATTGTAACTTTGATCATGGGCCAAAGAACTCACTTTTTGAGGACTTAATAAGGGTTGTGACCACTCAAGGCAAACTGACATTTTTTCATGATGTCTGTTCTTGTGCATCAGACAACAAAGCTATCGACATGACTGGCCGCACTGTAGGTGTTCACTCAGAAGTGGTTGCCATCGTCATGCAGTCACCTTGACTCGAGGAACTGAGCACAATTCCTATGCTGTCACCAGGTCCACCTCAGCAAAATATCTGTGATCGACCAAGGCCTTGAACTCTTTCATTATATATGCGATGTCACCTGCATACCATATTTTTTCTTTGAAACTTTGGCAAAATTTGAGGTGTGTCCCTTTATTTTGATCCTAATTAAAGTAGCTAATTCAGTCTTATAGGAATTTACATGAGATTCAATGGTGGTTACGTCAGACTTATATTTTCACATGGGAAGTCTGTTTCATGTGTTTGCTGGTTGTTACTTAATGGATATTAATTACTGACGTCTTGGTGGTCTAATTACCACTAGAATGTATTTGATTTGCATAACAACATGGTGACTTGAGTGGAATCTTTATTGGTTCTAAGGATCATGTGATCCTTTTGCCACAAAATTTTGGTTCTTCCTTTGTTTTTTTTGCCGGTAACATTTCAGTGTCTCTGGTTTCTCCACTTGGACGGACGTTTTGTATTTGGCTCCTAATATGTTTTACCAAGGATGTTATATTCATTAAGTACGGCTTTTTCGTCCTTTTTTTGAGCGTGATGGCAGGGATCAGACGATCTAGTTTACGGAGCACTACAAGAGTTGATTACCGGAGATTACATGAGGGTGATCAGCACGATTTAGATGATTTGGCAGAAAATATTCCTTTGAACTTTCTAAGTGACCAGACTGAGCCAAGCGATGCAGATCTTGCGTTGACAGGTGCTGTAGGTGGTTTTGTTAGCCAACATTTGATAAAAAGTTCCTGGGGAGTAGCTGATTCTATGCCGCTGACTGATCCTGCCGAGCATAAATTTTCAACGGCTGATGCTACTGTCAACGCTAGTTCCAAAGTCCAGATTGACTATTTGGGACACTTGATTAAAGAACTTCGAATTAAAATGGATCAAAGAAAGCTGGAGTTAAAGTACTTAAAATTACAAAATGAAGTGAAGTTGGCCAATTTACCATTTTGCTAATTTGTCATTTTGATGTAGTGTCTGTTTGCCCTTGTGACCATCTATCGAAGTGGTCCATCTTCCATCAAGTCATTTTTGCCATTTGAACTTTTGCTGCTTTGCCCGTGCTTCAGTCTGCTTTCCTCTCTGCCTCAGCATGCCTCTCATACACCCAAAACATTTGTCTGCACTGTCTTCCTGTCACTTTTCTTTCTGTTCTTTTGTGGTCTTTACTTTGTCATCATTTAACTTGATTTTTCTCTGTATTTTCTTATGTGCTCTGCACTTGAAAAGGACATTTAGTGATACCAGGAAATATTCTGTGAAAATCAGGAAGAGTCTGTATATAGAACGAATATTAGGTGCTGTCAATACATGAGAGGAGTGTGCCTCAGGAGCACTGAACCCACTTACAGCAAAGATAATAAGTAAAATAAGTAAGTGAGTAAGTAAAGTTTTATTTCGGAACATCCTGGGTCCATACAATCATTCATACAAATTAAACAAAGTAAATTCAAATAAAATGTAATATAAAATATAGACTCTAGATTACGTTCCCGTTCTAGGCCTTTGGCTCTGATGTCAACAAGCACCTTACCTCCATTTTAACAAAGACCAGTTGGTGGTTCAAGCACTGACTCATTTTATCCAGGATAAAATTTTGTGTAAAGTATCTTAACCCATCTGTAATAAGTGTACAATACCACAGATCCAAAAACTGTATTAACTGAATTATAAGCCAAAATGTTCTCAGACTTCAGCACTCTATTCCAAAAACTATAGACTTCCTTTCTTATAAACTCTCCAAAACTAGAAACATCTCACTTGCATTACATCTCTTCAACAATCCAAAAACAATTCGAAAAGCATTATTATAAGCTATTCTTAACTTATTTACTTGCTGGCCTTTCACACAAGACCACAATTGGCTACAGTGTGAAGTGCCACAATATGCCCTGTGAAGATTCACTCTAACTTCTTTAAAACATTTGCCAAATTTTCTAGCTAGTAGGTTGCCTCTACAATAAAGACTCCTGATTTGTCTCTGTACATCATCATCATCATCATCATCATCATCATCATCATCATCATCATCATCATCATCATCATCATCATCATCATCATCATCATCATCATCATCATCATCATCATCATCATCATCATCATCACCACCACCACCACCACCACCACCACCACCACCACCACCATCATCATTTTCACTGATAAAGGCGCCGACTCCGAGATATTTATAGCTGTTAAGTTACGTAAGGCAATACATTATCATAGAAACATAACTCAGGTAATCTTATTAATTTCCAACTTTTAGGAAGTATACACATGCATATTGTCTTCTTCAGAAACTTGCTTCCTCTTCACATCATGAGTAAGCTTTTGTAAACCCTTAGCTGACAGAGCAAACAGGCACATATCATCAGCATAAATGAGATGATTAACAATATGATCCATTTGATAGCAACCAACATTAATTCTGTTTAGTCTGTGTGAAATTTTATCCAAATACATGTATATGGTAAACATTAAAGAGAGCCAGAGATAACAAATTACCTTGCCAGACTCCGTTAGAAACAGAAAAGTAGCTGGATTTCTTAATGTTCCACTGTACACACATAACGTGATTACAATACCAAAATGCCAACAACCGTGCAATATACGTTGGGACTTTGCGATTTTCTGACACTTGGAACAACTTCACATGTCTCACTTGATCATGAATATGCTTTTGATGCATCCAAGAAACAAATTAAAATTGCACTACTCTTTAATATATGAATGTAGAAACTGCTTGAGCATAAAAATACGCAAATCGGTGCAGAGTCCTGTCTTTTGTCATCTACAACTTGTGGTGGTTGTATTGTAGGTTGCACACCATAATTAACTCAAAATATGCATGCGGTTGTGCCACCCTTAAGTGCACAGTCTTCACCCAACCAACCCTGTCACAAACCTGCCGACCCACCAAATCTGCTTGCAAAAAATAAATAAATAAAAAATGTACCCAATCGGCCCATCAGTGAACCCCCCAACCATATCACTTGGCACTTCTAGGGCTTTAGATGATACATTTTATGTGGAAAACAACTGTGCCAAGAGAGAAAATATCTTGCAACCTCAAACAACACAAAGGAAATTTCAATACATAAAATAAACAGTGATTTTATTATCAAAACTCAACACAGAAAAGATTGCGATGAGTGATGATAGGATTTTTTTACATAGCAGTGTTTTAAAAGCTTCACTAGAGCTTCAATTTTTAGCTTTGCTTATACAGTACTCCATCATATTTTCACTAAATCCTTTCAAATGTATAATGCTGAAGCTCCAACAGTGTGGATCTATCTCCTGACATTCACAGCTTGACGCACATGGCATTTTCAGTAATTCCTCAAATGACACTAGATGGCACACTAATTAGTAAGTCTTGACAAGCACCAATTGCATTCATGCTATGTTAAATAAATTCATTAATTACTAAAGTACAATTACAAAGAAAAAATACTTTTTTTGAGGAATTCGGTAGCTTGGACAGAAGGTTATGAAAAAAGCTAAAGTTGAATGACATATTTTAATGAAAGATAGGTGCCAGATTATGTGATAATTCTGTGAATAAAAACAGGCCTGTCATAAGCATCACAAAATCCAACACTTCACAAAGACAAATTTATTTTAAAATCAAACATTTTAAATATAAACACTGTTAAATTTGTATGGAATATACAATTTGAATACTAGGCAATGGCCAGGACGGCGAGTGTGCCTGTCTGTGCTGCTGATGCCTGTCAAACAGTGAATTGTTTGGCTTTTCGTAGTGTGACCGGTTTCGTTCTAACTGAACTCTTCAGAGACTAAACCAAAGAATGCTGCGTTTGATTAGACCTTGATTTATATAAACCCACGTAACTTTACGTCACAACAGGAGTTTAACGTAACAACCATAGTTTTTTATGTTAGGATGGCCAACTGTCAAACTGGTCAGTTGGACTGGACCGGCCCACGTGTTTTGGCTTGCACGTGACTGTGTTTACTAACATTCCGTCGTCACGGAGACGTCACGCCTCCGGAAAGAAAGTTCCTAGGTGTAGGATTAGTACATCAAGGGAGAATGTGTCTAAAAATAAACACGGAGTTGGAATGTTGGAGTCAAGGTAATCTAGTAATGTGTAAGGTGCATAATTATTTATGTTCCCTTATTGTGGACATATCTTTCCACAGAAAAAATCAGCAATTTCTCTGGGACAGAAACTTATTCTGTTCTGTAGAAGCGTATCACACACAATGTCTATGGGAAATAGGCACAGGAACTGTGAATTTTAGTATAATACAAGGCAAGGGTGCCTATTTTCCCATGACATTCAGGCCGAAAGGTTCCATTGTGCACAATTGGTGGATCCAATGATGTTCTTTTTCCACTCGAAAAATTTCTGTTTTTTTCAACCGTGGTGGAGTACACATATGATGCAGGATTTGGACTTTCAGCTTAAGTCCGTTGTGATCCTGTTGGGCAAAATGTCTGCCCAATGGTTGGTTGACGTCTCCCTTGTGGATATAGTAGAAGTTCTCCCTAAGCCTATCCCTGAGCGGGCGATAAGTCTGGCCCACATATTGTTTGTGACAATGTTCACATGTAAGAAGATAGACTAGGTTGTTGTGTCTGCACGTACCTCCTTGTATGGAATATAACCAAAAGATCTTTTGTGTGTAAAATCTCATGTGACATGTCAATTGTCAGACTGTTATTGTGAATTTCTTTCACATATATTACATATGGGTACTCAGAAAAATACAGCGAAAGAACAGCAAATAAATAAAACTAAAAAAGAATGTATATATTAGAAACAAAGAGAATAGACATGTCTGCATTCACATATTGATAAATTGGCATTTAGAGCCTATGCTGCAAAATATATGGGACATGTAAATTCAGATTCAGTGTGAAGTGACTATGCGACCATTTTGGGCCGGTAGCAGGGTTGGTAGGTACTACTGAATTGAAACTATAAAGCCAAGTTACAGTGTATTTTCATCAATTTCAAAGAGCATGTATCTGTCTCAGATGTATTAAAATCTTATTTCAGTGAATTGAACTCCTTTCCTTGTGTTTGTAAGCCATAAGACTGCATGAACATTACAAGGACTTCAGTCACTGTATATTTTATGTTCGGAACAAGCGGGACGCAAACTTGCAACCTTTGGCACCAGTCGTCTAGCTGAAATGGGAAATGCACATATCCAGTCGACCAAATTCCCATTCTTAAAAAAGAATGGTTTAATGGAGGTAGTTATGTGCAAGTGCCATATCAACACGGTTATGCAGTATACACTGTATGTACTGAGATGGCATTTATTTCCAGAATGAGGGACTTAAATCCACCATTATTAAGGAAATGGTGAAAATATATATTGTATGTTTGGAATGAGTGCGACTTGAACTTGCAACCTTTGGCACCAGTTGCCTAGCTGAAATGGGAAACAAACATATCCACTCCACTGAATTGCCATTCGTAAAAAAGAATGGTTCAATGGAGGTTGTTATGTGCGAGTGCCATGTCAACACGGTTATGCAGTATATGTACTGAGTCTGCATTTATTTCCAGATTTCGGGGACTTAAATCCACCAGCATTAAGGAAATTACGCTGAAAATATATATTTTATGTTTGGATTGAGCAGGACTTCATATAACTTAGTATATCTTTTCCAGTGGTCAAAATAAATAGAATTTCCCTACCAACCTACCCATTTTTTCCAAGCCTGTTAGAGGAAACACAGGTATTATTCTGTTTAGCGTAATCACTGTCACAGAGTGAGAAATACCGTAATCCACACAAAAAAGGGGTATAAAAATGCAGTCAAGAAAAGGTGGTGAATTAATTTAATTATTTTAAGGGTTTACACCACAAAACGTTTTGGAAGGTTACCTGCATAATGAAAAGTCAGACACCTGTTCTGCAATTGAGCAGAGGTTCTATAGCATAATGTACAAAGGGAACCAACTCATTCTGTTGAGATCTTTGGTCATGATTAGTGAATACACATTCTGATTGAACCACAAACATTGTGTGCATTGTAACTAAATCCCTTTGATGTGCTGGCTAGTCCAGTGACTTGGGAGTCAATTTATATGTATTCCATATGAATACATAACCCAGAACCAAATTTCTTATCTACTTTTCAGGCTTCCAAGGTTTAAGTTGAGGATCCTTGCAGCTGCACCCTGCGAGCTTGGTCATTTTGCGATCTGAAGTGTGGACCTAAAACATGTACAATAAATTAAAACTTTTGTTTAATAATGATAGTCTATCTCTGGGTTAGTTCTAAATTCACCTAAAGGTGGTGCTTCCCATCCTCTTCATGGTTGACCGCCCACATCTTGTGGTCACTTTCCATGACCGTCACTTTTTCTCCATAGATTAACTGGGGAATTAGGTATAATTTAACCTCTCTATATGTTGTCGAATAAGCATTAAACTTTCATTTTATCACACCTGGGTGTATTTGAAAGATACATGTAATAATATGTACTTCAGGTGGATTAGAAGATGATGATTCCAAAAATCGTCCTTATATGCAGGGTGAAACTTTCAGGCACAATGTAATCTAATGGGCTTTGCTGACCCACCTGACCTCAAATGGCGTGGGTTGCTAGGTGTCACAGACATGCACCATTGGAACGAAAGGCTGTGTGTCAAGAAATTAAACCAACCCAGATCACTCTTATTGTATTCAATTCAACTGAAGGTTTTTTTTCAGGCTCATAGCCCATAATGCCTTTAGGTACAAACAAACTAGCAGAGAAAATCTATATATATGTATAAAAGAATCAAGATAATGACATAAATGATTATACTTTATTATTTATTTATTATAAATACTAGGGAGTATGAATGAATCTGAATGAAGGGTTTACATTTCTCATATTCCTTGACTTGGTTAAAATGTCACTTACCAACAGGTATCAGTGATTCTCATAAATAGTAAAGTACAATCATTTATGTTTTACAATGAATAAATGGTGTCTGTCTTGTTTTGCATTACCCTAAAAAATGTCTACCAATACTTCTCATGAATATATTCTTCCTAGAATGATGGAAAAAGCCAAGGTATTCAAGTCTTTCATCCTTATTTTGGCATATCTTGTCAAAAAATGCAGATGAACGCCGACATGCCTTTCACTCTCCTCAGCGAAAATGCTGGGAGACGATGAGCTACGGAGGAGGGTGAAAGGTACTTTGGCGTTGCTACTCAAAAATGCTGAGAAACGCCGAGGGGAGAGAAGCATTGCAGCAGATCTCAGTGTTTCCCGGCAAAATTGCCGAGATATGCCAAGAAAAGGATTTCTGTACAAAATTCCTTGGCATTTCTCGACAAAAAGTGCCAAGGGTGGTACCTAATTAGACCAGTAATTGTGTGCACAATGGAAAATCATGCCTCATTGCACATACCCTGGCTAGTGCTTAGGTGGATTAGCATGTTATAAGAAACACTGACACCTGACTTGACTTTTGACAGATGCTTACAGTGATGAATGATTTTAGGCTTAATTTTCGCACAAAAATAAAAAAGTTATGACAAAGCTAGTTGGTGTGATGTGAGACCACCAAATTGAATATCTTTTATTAAAAATGACAAAAAGTAAGTTTTGATGGGATGTGATTTTCAAAGCATATTGACCTATAGCTCTGATACCTTAAAGATAGTTAACAATCATTTGTCATTATCGTGGGCTAAAATATGAAAAAAAATTAATAACTGCTAAATCTAAATTGATACTTTCTGATGAATTCCAAACAAAAATTTCAAATTTCAAATTTTGTATAGCTTCAACCACAGCTGACTTGTACTCGGTGTCTGGCACTGAGTTCATAATTGATTTAAGATGACCTCTCCACAAGTTAGCAATGTCTTGCTCCCCCATGACTCCATCTATACATTCAGAGATTGGTATCTTTTTATTGTTCATAACGTAAGACATTTTCTTCCAAAATCCGTCATAGTCATTCTACGATAAATTGTTCACAAAGGCATCAGTGCAGGTTCTCTGTTCATTCTGTTTACACTGTGTAAGACCATATTTAAAGTTGAAGTGAGATCGTTGCGTCTATTGATTTATTGGACATTGACGTAGTTTATTAAACATTAACCATATTGCATATGGATCCTTGCCTCCATATGTAACTCTTTTACATGATTGTTCCACCCCGCAACAACATGCTGTTACATTATTTCAAATTACTCATTTTCTGACGGTGTGACTGGGAGCATCTCTAGAAGCTTGCACAGTTTCCGCCTACATAGGGTCAATAGCAGCCACATGTGTACTTTCTGTGCACTGCGCATTTTTGTACAACACATTCACTTGAATATCAGCACGCTGTAAAAGAGTTGCAGTGACTGAATGGTATTCATCCACCAACTGTTTATCAATCCTGGACCAGTAGGACAGCACAAGAATAGAGGATTCCAGGCCCTTGCCGTAAAGGGCAGTGCAGTCATATCAGGGCTAGGGTTATGTATTCCCACTACTGTCCATTGTGATTTACAAATTAATAGCTTAAAAACTATTCCAAACAGAGACATGAAATTTCCACCCCAAAACTGTGTACACTGTATACAGCTGAAATAGACATTAAAATTATATGTCCGCAGCTTCAATGGTGATCATTTTGTTGTGGGTTACCTTAAGGTAGAGGATCTAAAGCCAGCACCTTTGAATAACCTCTGATCACTTTTTAATATTTTTGGATAGTTTGATACTTAAACTGCATGCTCCCAAAAACTCAGATGTGTGAACAAAAAATTTATATGAGAAAATTGAGCTCAAAACTTCGGTTTACACTGAAGAGTTTCTGCATTGCTGACCACATGGGCTTTGTTTGCATGGGCATGATAATGAACTGTGTCGTTGTTTGCACAGTCATTAGTCCATGACCCTTTGAAACCAGGTGAGCCACTGACAAAGGTCACTCACAGGAAACAGGAAAGCATTAGCCATGGAGAGAAAAGTGGGTCAGTACAGACTAAACTAGTTACCATTGTTCTGACTACTTTGAAATTATCTATTGATGTAAAAACAAATTAGCACAATCCACTTACTGGGCCCCAAGTATGGAAAGCCACATGTGAACCCACACCCAAACAAGTCAAGTGTGGTTACGTTTGGTGTTCAGAAGTTAAAAAAAGTTGAGGTTTGAGCCACAAGATATGCTTTTTTGAGTGACAACATCACAGAGGTAAAGCTACAAGTTTATTTCATACAATAATACAAACACAGGACAGAAGAAGTGAGAATGTGTCATATTACAGCCATAAATGCATAAAAATTGGCAACATTTTCTTTCAACCCAATTTTCTCGTAACTGTTTTTGCACAACCAATGCAATTTGTATCTAGCCTCACGAATGAATTGCCCTATCACATTAAAATCAACGGACATTAAAAGAAAAATATCATATCCAGGAGCAGATCCCAGGAATTTTTATTCTGACTTGACTTTTTGAGCAATTTTGAGAAAGAAAATGAACAACCTGTTAGGACCAACATAAAAATTTTATAACTTTTTATTTATGCTATTTTAGGACTCACCATTGAATACAATCCTGGACACAGATATAAATTTTCAATTTCTTCTGATTTCAACTTAAAAAAAATTATGGGACTTCTGCACGAAAAATGTTAAAATCCTACTAAGTCAGAAAGAATGCTATAAAATCTCAAAAAATTCCAATCCTGCAAAAAGAAATGTATGGATGCAAATCTATGGATATGTAGTAATCAGAAAATATGTGAGTTTAATGTACTTGTGAAAAAATTAAATGGGTAATATTGATCCAAAGTTGCCAGTCTCACTGCACACTCGCTTCAGATCTTTTGCTGTAACATATTTACCAGTGGGACTACACAACTGTAGCCCTGATAAATGTTTGTGTATTCAGTTGTGTATTGAGGTTAATACACATTGTGACCTCTCCTATTTATCCTCTAGCTTACATGTTGGCTTACATGTATTCCAACAGTAGTCAAAATTTTCAAGATGTCACAGAAAGCATGGTGCATGTGTAATTTAACTTTATCCCAACCATCCCTTTTTGTATTTTTCTTACAGAAATATGCAAAATACAGAGTTTGACGTAGTGGAATATCCACCAAAGCTTCCAGGTTCCCTGAAGAGCCCCCAGGCTGAACTAGTGTCAACACGTGCCCCACCCTTGACAGAGGTTGAGTTGGCAACATTTCTAGATGAAGATGGCAGACTTGTAGATGAACATGGATTGCGAAGGGCAGTTTTCAGGGGTAAATATTTAATTATGGCTATGTTGATACAATGTGCTATTCATGAGCAGAAAATGGGCAGTATTGACGACAATGAAAATCTATGTTGATCAACAGGATTCTCCTCAGAGCCCCACAGCCCTACAAATCATAGGGCTGTGATCCCGAAATTAGGGCTGTGACTTAATTTGGCTTCCCATTATAAGGTATAGGAGGATAGGGCTGTAATTCTTGAAATTAGCTCAGATTTAGTTCAATCTGTAAATCCCACTACACTGCTGGGACTATCTGGGGAAAATCCTGATCAACATAGCTAATTTTACTATTTTATTTATGTTTGCATTGGGTCTTTGTGGTTCTCGATTGAGGGCAAAACAGGCACAAAGTACAGAATAATGAAGCTACATTTTTTGTCCTAGAACAAGCATAAATATTGTAAAAGCACCTTATCGGAATTCACAAGGTTTCTTTTTGTAACCATTATTGTCTGATCAAGAAAAAGACAAGGCAAGTGGTGATGAAAGGAGATACACAATGTGCCAAAATGCCTGACCTGTTTTGTCCAAAACTGGACTCATCAGATGCAAATGAGTTCTGTTCAACCCCAGGGTAAACATTTAAATGTTTATATTTATTGGTTACAGAGAGTTGGTCACTGTTCTGACTTCTCTGCTCTGTGATTCAACAGAAACTGAATGCTGCATTAGATATGCCGGTCTTTTAAATGGCAAGATTATGACATCAATCGCATATTGGCTTCCACTCTTCTGGATGGTAGAGCTGAATTAAATTATAATTATTGTCCGAAGCACCCAACGCAGGACATTAAAGAAATGGCCATATGTGTATACATCAGTAAGGGACTCTGTCCTCACAGGGCCGGGTAACTGATCTCATGTGTATCAGTAAGGGCCTCTTTCCTCACAGGGCCTGGTCACTGATCTCATGTGTATCAGTAAGGGCCTCTTTCCTCACAGGGCCTGGTCACTGATCTCATGTGTATCAGTAAGGGACTCTTTCCTCACAGGGCCTGGTCACTGATCTCATGTGTATCAGTAAGGGCCTCTTTCCTCACAGGGCCTGGTCACTGATCTCATGTGTATCAGTAAGGGACTCTTTCCTCACCGGGCCTGGTCACTGATCTCATTGATCCCATTGAAAATATGGGTACCACAAAGTTGATAAACTCTGCTAAATAGCTGAACTGTCAAAATGATTCATGAGCCTGAAAACAAATGAACATACTTGGGTAGAGTTGATAAGTACATCCTGATTGAACTGACATGTCCATTACTCTACAGGTGGAGTGAAGCCACAGGTGCGCACACGCAGGCAGGTGTGGCAGTTTTTGTTTGGTCTCTACCCCTTCTTGTCAACAGCGAGGTAAGTAAGTCGGCTGTCTGTCACTTATTTGTGCAGAATAAGAACCCTGACATACATTGAAATGGGTCCTGTTCACATTTGATAAACTGAGCACTGTGGTTTATCTTTGAGCTCCCTGTCAAGTGGGACAAGCGTACTATAAAAGCCGAAGGAAAGGCAGGTCACTTTTTGCTTCCAATATTCTTGTTCATGTCCCTACTTTAATATTCCTGTTAATTGATCTGCGAGCAAGTATCAGTATTTTGCAACTTTTCAGTACCAAAGTATTAACTGCAGTGCGCCTCCATGTTTGGCACAGCCTAGGCTCTACATCCAAACATCTTCCAAAATCGTGACATAACAACCTCTGAACAGCTGGAGCTGGCCATGCTGAACTCTGTGCCCGTGCAGTCTGTTCAGTGGTCTTGCCAAACACAAGCCACAATGCATGGGATATTTGTGTATGCATTCCCTTGTGCCAGTTGTTCAAACCAGCAGGTCCCAGTGGTATCATGAACTCCTTAACCTGAGTAACTTAGCTAATTATCTGGCTTGATTGTGCCGACTGCAATACACAGTAACTGTTAGCATCTCCCGACACAACTTGGAATACACACCTTTTTTTTGCACAATATACACGGCCCAGGTCTATCCAGCAAATCGCCTTCACATAAATGTTAAACTTTGAGATAGGCTTCAGAATTTTTATTCACTGGGATTTCACATGCCTTAATACAAAGGCTGTCTGTTCCAGCGGCTGCTGCGAGAGTGTAATTTTCATTGGGACAGATCAAGTGTGTCGGTTCCTGCACTCCTGTCTCTCTGTTCATTTAAGTCAGGCCTATGGTAAGGATGGTTACAAAGTTAATTTGTATTCCCCAGAGATTGAGGTAAAGCTGACATGTTTTAACTTTAAAAGACAGGCTGTCTCTTAGTAAGTACATGCAGGTACCATACATGAAGCATAATATCTCTTATGGTCAGTATCTCAGGAGCTCACTTCTGCATTCCTGTTTCGGTTTAGAGTCCGAAGCACTTTCCTCACGGGAATTGTCCTGGTATCTTGAAAATTCAGGCTGCGCTGCATATATCTCTGAATGATCATCCATAATGATGTGTCAGAAATAAAACTTTTAACTCAACAACTTGAAGAAGTCAAACAAGATTCACCCAGATCAGCTGGTACATCCAGGCATGTGCCCAGCGGGCAGTATTCATGAGCTTCAGAGATCACTATGTCATTTCTGCTTTCTCTGGGCCCTCAAAATGTCGGTGATAAAGCTTCCAGACAGAGCAGTGATATCAGCAACTGTAACTGCTTGTTTCTGGCACTAAATGAAGGTAATTAGTTTTTTCTTTTGGCGATAATGTTCTAAAGGTGTCTCCCTAAAACAATTGGGACCTTATTGCTTGCAAAAATGCAAAGCAACAGTGGGAAAACTTGCAAAACTGAAAAGATTCAAAGCACATATGGAATGCCATGGGATGGGATGGGAAATTCTCAATAGCAAATTTAAACAACAAGGAAGAAATACCTAGTGATGAACAATTTGCAAAGTACTTTGAGGGTTCATTAAACCCATCAAATAGTCTTCCTTTTGAATTCCCAGAAACCAAAATGTATTGCCCCATACTGGATGATCCAATTACAGAAATGGAAGCAGAGGAACATTTAACCCTTGAACCAGAAAGCCTGTTGGGCTATTAATTCATTAAGGTTTGCTTTGGAACTGTAACTATATGGAGGTAAGCATAAACAAATGCACAAGTAGCAAAAAAGTTAATTGGCTTCGACTCCATTTTCTATTGATAATATTACATGTACTGTCATTGAAGTAACCTTTGAGTAAAATTACAGGTATAGTGTCAACAAATCTTTTAAATGTCAGAGACAAGCTGGCAAAATACAGCCAATTTAACATGTAACTCTGTTAGGTTTGATTTACTGGTACAAGACCTAATTTATATGGCATTTTGAATATGATGATGCATACTTATATACATGTATCCAATTGGTCATGATATGTCTCAAAATTATTTTTGGGGTACTTTTATACATTTTACAAGGGTCATGGGTGGTGTCAGGCACAATTTCAGGCAATTTTTAAAAAAATGAAGCTCGAATGCGGTAGGTTGTAAACTCTGGCAAGGGGGCCCATTGATATATGTAGAGGGGGCACTGTATAGAAACATAGATTAACACTGTGATATACAAAATAAAATAACAGTTTTATCTTTTGAGTTGATGTGCAAGTGAAAACAAGGGACCTTTACCCCAAAATAAAGCACAGGAAAATAACTTTCATTTCAAAGCAATTTTATTTCTATCTTAGCAAGATTTAGTGCTTTGTAATGACAAAAGATAATGCTTGTACCAGGAGATTTTTAGGTTTGATTTACTGGCCCAAGACCTGGTACAATTGACAAGGTGTGTAGATGTTGATGAGTGGTAATACATTGACATGGTGTAATTGAGAAGGTATGTAAATAGAGACAAGTATTGTATGTAAATGGTATAGGGTGTGTATATGTAGATGAGACCTTGCTACAATAATCCGTGGACAAATTGAAAAATGAAAAGAAAAGATGAAAATAAAAATATAAAATAAAGAAGAATCTACCCAGTGCCTTCAGTAGTTCATGTGCATATATCGAAATAAATGGCCATTTATAAATTTCAGTGGCCAAATAGAAGAAAAGTTAAAAAAAACAAATAGCCAATGTCTTGAATAATTTATGTACATATATTGAATAACCAATTGTAAATTTCATTGGCAAAATAGAAGAAAATTAAAAATCAGCAGTTTTTGTTGCAGCAAAAAGCAAATGGCTTGGATATTCCCTGATAGATGAACAGCTGCATATTGACATGCTGCAGAGTGTGTAGATGTATATGGGTGGCTGTATACATGGATGTGAACACAGTATACATGTAGTTGTTGACCAGTGCCTATATGTTGCAGGGAGAGGCAGGTATTGCTGGCAGATTACCATGTCCGTTACAATGCTCTCAAAAATAGGTGGAAAGAATTGCTCAGTCAAGGTAAGTGGGTCCATGTGCATTTGTCAGAAAAATGTGCTTCGTGTGAGTTTTTGATTGTGGTGATAACATACTCTGCAATGTGTGTTATACTGAAGACTTGCACAGTCCCAAAGTTGCTTCATGGATTCCCATTTTATTAAATAGTTTATATAGTTGTGCCAGTCATAGCATATAATCTATTTTGAATGAGTCAGTGCACGATAGTGGCCTGACAAGGTATAGTGAGGGTCTCGATAGATTCATGTTTTGTTGTTTTATCTCCATGATGCTCATGTCAATTAGAATATACCCTAGCACAAAGAACCAAATAGAGAATGGATTAACCCTATTCCTGCTGATTGTATTATTAAACTGCATTTCGGACCGTATAAACATGGGCCCTGCAGCACTAGGGTTCACGCTGTTGACATTGAGGTGACTGAAAGCACGGCAGTGAGCCAGACGAGTCACGTTGGAGCAGTGTTAGAAACTGCGGCAGTGAAAATCTTGTGATCGTTAATGCAGTCCAAAACAGTTGCAGGTTGCTGTGTTACCAGAGTCAGGACAACAGCCACAACTTTGGTTTCTATTTCCTGTTTACTGGGCATAGTGCAATGTAGACACAGAAAGTTGTGTACCAATGGTCTCTGTTTTCATGAGCTGCATATTTTTTTACAGTAAACATTGTTGTGATGCTGCCACTTTATAAATCTGACTTAGTTTTTGCTGGACAGTGTTCAACAAAGCAACAAAATTGTTTCAGGAAGAGAGTTACAGTGAAAGCTGTCCTCAAACACCACCCCTGGGGATGACTACATTGTGGTCTGTCAAGACAGGGTGGTCTCTGAGAGGAAGTATAGATAATTGAAAGAGTACCATGGGAAGTATCTTGTAATGGTGGCCTTTCAAGGCAGGTGGTCTCTCATTAGGGTGATCACTCAAGATAGGGATCGTTGTATGACGACTTACACTTTTGCTCTCAGTCCCTGGTAATAACATCTATTTGAGACAGGTACGGCTAATGGGGCCTGCCTCATACAAGTTGAACACTATGAGCACCACAGCAATCAATAATCATGACATTAATTTCTCTCTCTCTCTGTCTCGTTTTTTTTCAATGAGATAAGTAACTTGGAAATTCATTATCTGGAAAAAGAAGAAAAATTTGATTTTGAAAGGGAATGTGTAAATGTAATGATCCAGCTGTGTTAAGAGGAAGTGGTTATACTTCATGGTAAGTTAATCTGCCAATACCATTATGTAGTTAATGTGGACATCGCAAACAGCAAATACTTATTTTAGTCCCAAAAGTTACTCTTCAGGCATACACTGGTGGGTGGTTTCATTATAATAAGGTGTCCAGCTAGAAAGGGTACATATTGGTTCAGGGGTAAGTCAAATTGTTCTTATCTGAACCTGTACTATACAAATTTAGTAATTATGATTTGTTTATCAGGTATTCTTCTTTCATAATGAAGCTCTGCAGTTTTTGTTGCAAAACTTCACGTATTTATTTAATTCATCATTTGCCACATTCATATTTATTCATTATTATTTGGGTTGTCTTTGCTGAATATTTAGCTTAGACAAGGAGCCGCTACTCAGAGAGACATGTACGGGTATAGGCTCCGAAACATGTTGAGTAGTTACCCGCTGAAGACCCTTTAATTTATATGGGCTGATACAGCCTATGTCAAATTTTTACAGAGGAAAGAGTGCAGTGTGGACAATAGTTATTCCATATGTATATAGGTTAACAGGGACAGGTTAGCTTATGGAGAGTAAAGAGTTCGGACTGCGGAATAGGGTAATAACTACTAGGAAGCGGTTCTGGGCAAAAAGACACAAATACGAAATAAGTAATATGAAATTAGCACCTGCACAGAGTAACAGATGGAATGGAAGTGGAACGTATGATTATTAGCTGCACAACATGTAAAACACAATGGGAACATCAGGGTATGAAAACTGTGTGGGAATATTTAACCCTTTGCTACTCAAATCACCCAAGATCATCTGGATGTAAATTGCTGTTTGCCTCAAATGTGTTCACTTAAATTTGTTGTTACTTGTACTAGAAAACATTTTTTTTGAGAGTTGTATGTAAGACCATTCATGACAGCATGCCCTGGGGGAATTGCAAAACTTGTCATGGGTTGGGTGCATTGCACGCAACCCACGCCAAGGTTTGCAGTTGACTTAGTTGTATTCTGACCAGGAATGGGTTATTTATGTCTCCCCGTGCAACGGGGGGGGGGGGGAGGGGACATATTGTTTTTGTGTCCATTTTTTATGCTTCATCATCTTCTTCTTGTTCTTCTTCAACAGATTGTTGTGTGCGTTGCGGACACGCTAACTCGATCAAGATTTGACTTGGGAAGTTGAAATTTTTTTATGAAGATGTTCCTGTATAAAACTTTGCTTGGGATTGCAGATGGGTGACCTTGACCTATTTTTCAAGGTCACATGGGCATGTCATGTAACATTGACGCTGACACAATAACTCCGCAAAGATTTGACTTAAGAGGTTGAAATTTTGCATGATTATGTACCATAATATGAACTAGGTTGGGATTGTAGATGGGTGACCTTGACCTATTTTCAAGGTCACATGGCCACTTTTTAAAAATCATAGCAGATGCACTAGTGAAAGATTTCATTTAAAGAGGTTCAAAATTTTGTGTGATTATGTTTCTATGTAAGACTTTTGTAAGACCTTGCTTGTAACTGCAGATGTGTGACCTTGACCTATTTTTCAAGGTCATGTGGGCATTTCGTCAAAAATCAACGTTTTGAAATGTCAATAAAAAAGAGTGTACCTTCACCATATCTGTAGATCATTGGAATCGGTATGCCTATTTATAAAAAAAAAAAGGTGACAATAATAAGGGCGCACGGGGAGACATTTGATTTTCTGTTGGAAAATCAGCCTGTTCTAGTTTGGAATTTGGATTTTGCACATGAAATGTATGTTGTGTAGGCAACAATATCATTCTTTTTATGTGTTGTTACCATATTTTCAGTTATACATGTACATGTAGCTGGGTGTGTTATTCAATTCACTGGCCAACCCTGTTATAAGTGAATGCTTGGGCCCAGAGTCATGAACATTGTTGCTGGGTCCCTTGGTGTATCTTAAAAACATTTGTGTGGTCCATTACTTCCTAATGGTACATGTACTTTGACATTTTTGCAAAACATTTCATTTTGTGAACATTATATGGTATGATGCATGTTGTTTTGTGAATATTGTCATATTTGTGCATATTGTGGTATTTCGTATGTTTATCAGAGGAGGATGGCCAGGCTCTTGTAAATCCACCTTACTTGAAGAATGATGGTGAGAAATCCCCGACAGATGTTACTCCTCATATGCCCTCCCAGGCATCCAGTACATTTCTCCCTGACCTGCCCTCACCAGAGGTCAAACAGCAGATAGCTTTCATGGATATACAGGCGAAGGTATGGGATTCCATGCATCATGCGGCATTTCTTTTAACATAGGGGAAAAAACAACAACGCAGGTATATACTAATGTATGTTATCATATAGGTGGATGCATGTATCATTATCTGATATATTTAAGTGACTGACAGCCTTAATACACTTCATAAAACATAATAGCTAATAGTCAGACATTTATGTTTCACATATTTGGGAGTTGAAGGCTCAACATGAAGTTTCTTGGATCAACATGGATGAAACCACATTATTTCAAGTATGAATGTATGTACAAAAATTGCTGATTGATAAGATATACTCAACGTGTAGGTGTGTGCACATGTATGCTATTCATACAGGTGAATGTATAACATACATGTGTAAATGTGTATGTATGCTGTACATCGATGTGTATCTAATATAAAGAGAATCTCAGCAAACCCAATCTGTAAGCCCAAGTACCATTTGAATGCTATCCAATCCAATATTCAAAGAACAAAGTCCTTTTGTGTACTGTTCCCTAAACAAATGTAAAAGTCTAAATCATAGCAATTCATTTTGAAGAAGGAACAAATCATATTCATAAAATTTGAAATACGGAAGAAAGTTTTTGGCTCTATTAGCCTTTATATAAAATCGTTTCATCAGCGGGGAACCAGTGCAAGAGTTGTTTTGGTGCCATTAATCCATGGACAAGTCAATGTGCTAACTGACGGCACCATGTTTGTATTTTTAATACAAACATCCTGAGCTGATGCACTAAGGAATTAAGTGAATATGATGTTCCTTTGTTGATAGGCCTATTTATAAATGTAGCACACATTACATAAATGTAATAAATTTAAATACAAAATACTTTTACAAAACGTAAGACAATGCCTTACTGCCATGACATATGATGTGTAACACAGGCGTGCTGCATATATACAGGCCTATAGCACATGTATATTGTACATATGATGCATGATACTTAACACTGGTGTACAAGTATGGTATGTGACACTTATATGCGGTATGCACATATGACATATGCTGTACATGGGGTGACACATGTATGTATACAGGTGTATGCGGGCAGGCAACAGGTGAATGTATCCGTGTTGCGTTCAGCCATGAGAATCATAGACAAAGATGTGCCAAGAACAGACCGTGACTGTGATTACTTCAGGTAGGCAGTGCATCCATAGTTATGATTATATCTCAGGTCAATATTAACCCTTTCCCCCTTAATCCAGCCAAAACCGGTTGGTGGTCAAATGTTGTCTGCTTCAGTGTTTCAATTAATTTCAACAGTTATGAAAAACAATTTTGACTGAGAATTGTAGATGAGACCTATCAAGATCACATGCCAAGGAAAGCTGTTGACTCAGTCTTAATTCAAGGAGGAAAGGGTTACAATTGTGTTGTTTACTCATGTAGAGATATAGAGAAAGTGCAGCACCAATGCCAAGTTTGCCATGTCATGAGCACAGGAGCCATAGTTTAAAGGTCCCTGAAGGTTGAGTAGTAAAGTTGTTGTAACAGTAGTGAGCTGGTTATTTTAAAGGATTCATGATTTTATTCATATCATTTGCTCACAGGAAAATGAATATTGAAGAAAGATTTCTGTAGGTCTTGATAGACCTGAAATTGACATGTTTGTGTCTTTTTAGTCATTCACTGGGTTCCAGGTCCTGACATCATGGAAGGGACTTGATGTGACAGACTGGCAGATACCCATGTAATATATATACACATGTATGTTTGGCACATTTCATCAAGGAAATTTTGAACGAAAACAGCATTTTTTGAGAACTTTAGAGGCAGGAGAGGGAAAAACTAGTGTCAGTAGGGGACAATAATAGAGATATTCACAACAATCAAACTGGCAGGAGGAACAACCAACAATAAAGCTTGCTGTGACTGTTACTATAAAGGCTTCAAATGTACAGTACAAATTTCCATGTCATGTGGATGTTTCTCTAAAGCTAATTATCTGATTTGATCAAATAAAAATTGTTTTACTCTAGAACTTCTGAAGAGCAAAAACGGATCAGGGATTTCCTAAGAAGTGAACAGTTCTTTTTTAAATGTGTGTCAAAAATGAGTCCACCAACTTTATCAATTTTGACAAAATCAGGCATTGTGCAATTTTTGTATCACTTGTAAAAAAAAAAAAAGAAATAAATGTAGTTATGAAAAATCCCTGATACTCTTTTGTAGATACTTGTATTGAGATCATAAGAGCACAAATTTAACCATTTTATCTTTAATATTTTTCAAGGAATATCCACAATTTTACCAAAAACCCCCACATTTTTCACCCCAAACATTTGTGTTCCCACAACAACTTTGAATGTAGAGCTCCGTCTTCAGTGCAGACAGATTCTGCAAAATTTGGTGCATGGTTCAATTGGTAGAGAGACTTTGGTTTCCACACCATAATTCAAGCTTTTAAGATAGGACTTTGATAGTGCCAAGGTATATACTCCAGTGTAAGGGCCAGGTGAAGTAATAAGTATGAAGGTGGTTGACCTTGACTGTATTTCCAAGGTCACAGAGGTACTGTGGTTAGTTTTGGTTTCCACATGATAACTAGAAAAGTTTTTATGATAGGACTTGCATATTGTACAGAATTATAGTCGTTATCCAGGGCTATATCAAGTTCGAAGATGGGTGACCTTGACCTAAATTCAAAAGTCACTAGGTCACACTAGTGAACTTGGTTTCTCCATTGTAACTCAGAATTTAAGTTGTGACTTCAGTGTTCCACATGGTAATAGTCCTAAAGTTAGGGCCTGGTCAGCTTAGAAGATTGATGATCGTGACCCAATTCCCAAGGTCACTAGGTCGGTCATGCGGTCGGTACAGATACTGTGATTTCTGAACCATAACTCAAGAAGTTTTGGGGATAGGACTTTGATAGTGCCCAGGTATATACTTGGGTATAAGGTCACGGAGGCACTGCAGTAAGTTTTGGTTTCTGTACGATAACTAAGAAAGTATTTATGATAGGACCTGTATATTGCACAGGATCATAGTCATTATCCAGGTCTAGATCAAGCTCGAAGATGGGTGGCCTTGACGTAAATTCAAAGGTCACAAGGTCACTTTAGTGAACTTGGTTGTTGCATAGAAACTCAGAATTTAAGTTATGAATTCAATATTTCCCATGATAATAGTCATGCATTAGGGCTTGGTCAACTTAGAAGATGGATAATCTTGACCAAATTCCTAAGGTCACCAGGTCAGTCAGTCCATTGATAGAGAGACTGTGGTTTCTGCACCATAACTCTAGAAGTTTTTGAGATAGGACTTTGATACTGCCGAGGTATATACTCCTATTTAAAGGCTAGGTAAAGTATGAAAGTGGTTGACCTTGACCCAATTTCCAAGGTCAAGGAGATAGTTTAGTAAGTTTTCGTTTCCGCACGATAACCAGAAAAGTTTTAGTTGTTATCCAGGGCTAGATTAAGTTCCATGGTGGGTGACCTTGACGTAAATTTCAAGGTCAGAAGGGAACTTTTGTGAACTTGGTATCTGCATTGTTACTCAGAATTTAAGTTCCAATTTCGATAATGCACATGGAAATTTTCCTGAATTAGGACGTGGTCAGCTTAGAAGATGGATGACCATGACCAAATTCCCAAGGTCACCACCTGTGGAGTCCTAGTTATGTCTCCCGGTGGAAGCCGGGGGACATATTGTTTTAGTGCCCGTTTCTTCCGCTTGTTGTTGTTGTTGTTGTTGTTGTTGTTCAGGTTCTTCAACACTTGGTTTCCGTGCGATAAGTCTTTAAGGACTTGACAGAATTTGATGAAACTTGGTAGGATTATGTATCTAGGCAAAACCTAGGTTGGGATTGTATTGGGTGACCTTGACCTAATTTTCAAGGTCACAGGGTCACTTATGTGAAATTGGTTTCCGTTGGATAAGTCATGAAGAACTTGATGGAATTTGATGAAACGTGGTAGGATAATGTATCTTGGCAAGACCTAGGTTGGGATTGTATTTGGATGACCTTGAGCGAATTCTCAAGGTCACAAGGTTACTTATGTGAAATTGGTTTCCGTGCGATAAGTCTTGAAGAACGTGATGGAATTTGATGAAACTTGGTAGGATTATGTATCTAGGCAAGACCTAGGTTGGGATTGTATTTGGGTGACCTTGACCTAATTTTCAAGGTCACAGGGTTACTTGTGTGAAATTGGTTTCCGTTCGATAAGTCATGAAGAACTTGATGGAATTTGATGAAACGTGGTAGGATTATGTATCTTGGCAACACCTAGGTTGGGATTGTATTTGGGTGACCTTGACCTAATTTTCAAGGTCACAGGGTCACTTATGTGAAATTGGTTTCTCTGCGATAAGTCATGAAGAACTTGATGGAATTTGATGAAACGTGGTAGGATTATGTATCTTGGCAACACCTAGGTTGGGATTGTATTTGGGTGACCTTGACCTAATTTTCAAGGTCACAAGGTCACTTATGTGAAATTGGTTTCTCTGCGATAAGTCATGAAGAACTTGATGGAATTTGATGAAACTTGGTAGGATTATGTATCTTGGCAACACTTAGGTTGGGATTGTATTTGGATGACCTTGAGCCAATTTTCAAGGTCACAGGGTCACTTATGTGAAATTGGTTTCCGTGCGATAAGTCTTGAAGAACTTGACGGAATTTGATGAAACTTGGTAGGATTATGTATGAAGGTAAGACCAAGGTTGGGATTGTATTTGGGTGACCTTGACATAGTTTTCAAGGTCACAGGGTCATTTATTTGAAATTGGTTTCTCTGCAGTAAGTCTTGAAGAACTTGATGAAAATTGCTAGAGTAATGTATCTAGGTGAGAGCTAAAATAGGATTGTAATTTTCAAGCAAACTTGGTCATTTGTAATTTGGTATCACCTGTAGCTTATTCAGAGACGTAAGTGTTCCACCGGGAGACATTTGATTTTCTGTTGGAAATCAGTCTGTTCTAGTAGTGAACTTGGTTTCTGCATGATAACTAAAGATGTTTTTTCACCTAGGGTGTTCATATTGTACTGGAATATAGCCTTCTATGAGAGTTAGATCAAGTTCTGAAATGGGTGACCTTGAGTTAATTCCCAAAGTCACAGAGCCATGTGCAGGTTACTGAATTTGGTTTCTGCTTTATAAAAGCACAATTTTTTGAGCCAGAGCTTTTATTTTGTAGATGTTTATAGTCTTTTATTAGGGCTAGATCAGTGTCAAAGAAGGTTGACCTTGACCTAATCTCCAAGGTCACAAGGCCACTTTAGTGAATTTGGTTTCTACATCCACTTCCGGAGTCAATCAGTGCCCCGTTTAGTACTATCAACAGGGTAATGAGGGTGAACATAATGACAGTAGGGGGGCATCTATGTTTCTCAAACATGTCTTGTTAACTTGGATATGATTGACTGTTTCAAAGTCGCAGTCATGTTCTACAAAAGAAACGCTGAGGTTGATATTAACGAGTCTTCATGTTTGGAATAAGAATTCTTGATTCCCACACAATGTTAGAAAATGTAACACCTTTGGATTAGCACCAGTAACACTGCATCGTGGTGACTGAGTATCATCATGGCCTAATGACAAGGTCAGAGAGTTTGTCGGGAAATAATGTTGCATATCCCTTATTGTCAATGATTTTGATTATTAAGTGTGACAGTGCATGATGTTCATTCATGTTCAGGTATAACAACTGAATCCAGTGTTTAGGTTGGTTTGAGGAGTTAGTAACCATTTTTCAAGTGCAAGTTTTACAGCTGAATTCGACACCAATATTCATTTTGATGCTTGTGATTAACCCTCATGTGGTCAAGAGTATAATGTATAACTTCATTTGGCATTGATTTTGTTTTTATTTTTAGGGGTGTGAATAATCCTAATCTACGTATATTGCGAGACATACTGGTTACATTTGCCGCATTTCACACTGAGGTTAATTATGCGCAAGGAATGAATGATATTCTTAGTCGTTTTCTCATGGTCTTTGATTCAGAGGTAAGTGTGATGGGGAAGCTGCATGTCATGGCCTGTAGAGGGCTCTGAGAATGTGCACAGTCGTAAAATGTACATTCTATATTATCACTATCTCTTGCATGGGTGCATCCTGATTGTAGAGAACCCACACATGGCAAAGAACAATTTGAGTCAAACAGCAGTCCTCTTCATACTTTTGATTGCTCTTGTGTGTTCTGAGATGTTAGAAGGTTCAGATCAGTCATTTATTGTAACCCTTTGCATTTACAGAACAGAACCTGTTATATTAAAAAGAATGACCATATAAATACAAAGAGGGAACATAGTGTTCTGCATCAGAAATATAGTTTGCATTTAAACAAAGGGTGACATATTACCTGCACAGGTATGATTACATATAAAGATATATCTAAATACTAACCAGCATTTGTGGTGCTTCACATGCATACACTGTAGCACTTGGGCTGGATGGTGCATTCAGTTTCATAGCAATCTGTTTGTGAAGGATGGTCCAGATATTTAAGGATTCCCTTTGGTTCAAGTATCCTATTTGAAATACATATAGGCAGGACCAAAAATTAACTTTATTGATTACTGTGCAAGTCAACGGGCATTCTGATGCTAATTCACGGGCATTCTGATGCTAATTCACGTTTTTGACTTTTTCTCTAAAACCGACAACCAGATTGAGGTCAAACTTGGTGGCAGTGTACCTTAGGTGGGTCTTTACCAAGTTTGTTGAAATGGTCAAGCTTCAGTGAAGTTTTGATTTTTTATGAATTTGTTTTTGTTTTTGTTTTTGTTTTTGTTTTTTTTTTGTTGGGGGAGGGGGAGGCTTAAAAAATCTTCGCCGCTCACCCTTTTGCTTTAATGCCACACAGGAACACTCCTAGTTCTTAATTTGTTCACCAGATGGCACTGCTAATTTTAGCTCAGCTGACTTGCCAGTCACACTGAGCTTTTAGGAGGCTTAGTCGTCCCTCTTAGAAGTACAGTGGTACCTGCTGTATGCAGCCACTGCCGTGAACAGCTGCATTACTTTTTGTGATCACTTGGCTCGAACATACGTGTCAGTTTCTTTGTAAAATTTACCTGTTGTGACAGGTCACCTGTTTGTGGCCACTTTTTCTTGGCAGGAGGGGTGGCCACATACAGCAGGTACCACTGTACATCTGAATGCCACATACACTCAGGTAAAGCTCAACACAGGTCTATTCAGTTGCATCCTTGATTTTGTGGGACAAGCTTAGGTCAGCTGAGCATGGGCTGTTCATACAGCCCTCTTCTTTTCATAATTGACAGTTTAAGGAATAACCCTCATTTCCTTGATTTTTGACATTTACATTGTTCCTTATTACTCACAAAATATTGGACTTTCAGAGTAGAGTGAATTATGTGGGTGGTATTTACTATCAGGAAAGAGCACTGGCTTTGTTATAATATTATGTTTAAAGGTTTTAATTTCTTTCCTGTACATGACTAAAATACAGGCCCACATATTTGTTCACAATGTGGGTCAGACATTGTGCACTAGTGGAAACACAGTAAGTGTCATAAACATTATGCTGCTGATGGTTGACCTTGTACTGTGATGCAGGTGGAGGCCTACTGGTGCTTCACCAAGTACATAGAGAAGATACAGGACGACTTTCTTGAAGACGGCATCATGAATAAATTATGTAAGTATGTGGGTGGGTTCAGTGGTAGAAAGGTCTCAGTCTTTATAACTCATTCCTGCTCACATTTTAGAATTTTCACCATCCTTTAAAAAAAAAAAGTGTGCCAGAATGCAAAGTTACTAATTGGTCAGCTTCTGGGGCTGGAGAATGGGGGGGGGGGGGGAAGGGGGGCTGGGCTGCCTATTCCTCCCCCCCCACCACCACCACCACCACCAGCTTTATAAAATATCCCTTCTGCAAATAAAAAGAAGAGAAAAAAATGCTCAGAGGTTCTCAGATCTGGGATGTACATGTAAGATTGTATGTCATCGCCCAGTGTGCTGCTGCTGATAGCCCGTGTTTCATACCTGTAGTGGACAAGAGGTGGTGTGGCAAAACTTATACCCATGTTTAAACTCATAAAGATGAGTGGTAGGTCTCATCCTGGATACCATTGTGAATCAATTGAGCCACAGCTTCCCATTTACACAAGAAGTACCTCACACCCCTTTGCAGAATGTTCTTGGAACAGTCACTGCATTCATTGCACTCATGTTCTCCCCATCTGTTGACATTCATTCTTAAGTAATTGCACTGGGACATTGACATACAGTGACCTCTGGTGAGTGCTTGTTGTTTTGTCTACAGGGTTAGTCAGAGAGTTGCTCATGGAGCTAGATGTTGACTTGTTTCATTACTTGGAGTTCTTAGGAGTTGGAGACCTGGCATTTTGTCACAGGTGAGGAACACTTATTGGCCTAAAAATGGCTGGTTCTTAGCACTGTTAACATTAAAAAATCTGTTTCTTTGCAGGGCATCAAAAACCTAAAATCAACTGCATATTTGTCTACTTTCCTGATATTGTTGGGAATTTCCCAATTTGTAGACTTCAAGAGTTGTTAAGACTAGGCAACTTTGATGGAAAATGGCCCATTTTCTCTGTTTTCATGCGACTTATACATGTATCTGATGATTCCAAACATTTGATTGTTGACACCAATGCATTTGTTTTGGCAGCTTACTTACTTTGAACTACATTAGAAATTTGGACAAGTACAAGGTCAAAATAACTTGTCTATGAGTGATTTTGGTTGTTTAGGACTTACAGAGGAACAACAGTGAAATGGAATCAACTTCGTGGGATCAAATTAAGTTACAAGTTTTTATTACAGATGGATGCTACTCAGTTTCAAGCGTGAATTTGGCTTAGATGATGCTCAACGGTGCTTCGAGATTCTCAGCAGCCATCATCTGGAAGTGTCTTCAATGGAGGCAGAGAAAGCACGTGACGAGGAACGGAGAAAAGACTTTGAAGTTCAAGGTAAAGAAAAGAAGTTAAAATGACGAAAAGTGATGTCACTACAGACATGTTCTCCCATATAGTATTTACACTTTGTATTTGGAAAAAGGTGAGACACAACATTACTGCCATGAGTGAAAAAAAAAAGTGATTTTGGCATAGTCAATTGTTTACTTGGATTTTTGGATGGCACACTGGGAAATGTATCAAAGGAAGTAAGATCAAGAGTACTGTCAGTGTGGAGGAAAGCATCCAACGTCCTGCCGTCTGATGTCAGCCAGTTGTTGCCAGGAAATGGTGAAGTTCCCAATCTTGATATGTTTATAACATTATGCAGCTGGTCAAGCTGTAAGTGTTTATTTTATGATTAATGGGACTTAATATGATGCCTGAGTTTGTTTCTGCTTCAGTCATACACTGGCAGATAGTTTAACTAAGGTAAGCTATCCAGCTAGAAAGGGTACATACTGGTTCAAGGGTAAGTCAAATTACTCTTGTCGAACTTGTACTAGACAAATTTAGTAATTATGTTTGGTTTGACAGGTATTCTTTATTCATATTAAAGCTCTGCATTTATAAGCAAAGCTTCACTTATTTACCTAATGCATCATTTGACACGTTCATATATATTTTTAAGGGTGCACTCCTGGGGGACTCTTTATGTTTTTGGGCTGCCCTCCCATCCGATGTCCATCCGGATTTCTGTCCGTCCAGATGTGCACATTCTCGTTCCGAGATATTGCATCCATGTATTTTGCTCAAATTTGGCAATATGCTTATTTTACGTGGCAAGATGAACTGATTAGATTTTGGTGTCACCATGACCTAATTTGAGCAAATGGCAGCCTAATTACATGCTCGTTAGAGCTCGTTACTGCAGTATCTCCAGAATGTTACAATGTATTTTGCTAAAATTTGGCAGTATGCTTGTCTAGCATACTAAGATGAACTGTTTAGATTTTGGTGTCACCAACACATAATTTGAGTAAATGGCATAATTTTTTCCTGGTGGACCCTTCAGTCAACTCTATGTGTTGAAGGTCCAGTCATGTTATATGAGACTTTTGACACGTGTTTGTTGTATCTACAGGGGGCAAGGCACGGGTGATAGAGGCACCTGTCAACACAGACTATACGTTTGACATCTTTATGTGTGTTACCATTCTAATAGAACATCGGAAGGAAATCTTCCATTGTGGGGACACTGCCTCAGTCTTTCAATTCATCTCAAGGTAAGTTCATGTGCCTATATACTATTGACAGTTAAAATAAGGGGTGAAGGGGTTATCTCTACTGGTGCACCGGGAATTTTTATTCACTGAACTTGTGTAGTGGAAGCTGCTTTATTTTCCTTACTTTGTACCAGCCATTATTGTTAACATTTCTTATTTTCTGTACCTTATACTGGGGCAAATAATTACTGGTTAAAAAAAAAATTATTGATACCAGTGTACTGGGACCCTTGCCCCCTTTACCCCCTCTTAAGATGAGCACAGGTTAAGCTATCTCTTCTACAAAAACTGAAATAAATACAAAATAGTTTATATTCACCCCCATAAAGTATACATTTCTGAAAAGTAAACTCAGGAATCAAATGACACAGTTGTCAATCACGTGCTATGTTACCTGTTTATACAACAATTGTGCAAGGACTTAACTCATGTTTTCAATAATGTCAAATCAAATTTTTCAGCTTTGGTACTATCAAAAACTTTTCTTTGAAAAAAATAAACCAGCACTCATCTTCAAAAGGGTGTTTTGGTTTTCCAGTGTTTTGTGCCAATCATGAGCTATGGAGGTTTGAAGTTAAAATCACGACACTCCATTGACGGATCAAAGAATTTCAACTTTCCAAAGTATTGTGAAGAAAGGAGGCATAATTAAAAAAATCTGAGATATGCTTTTTAGATCAAGTCATCGGTAAGCCATTTGCGAAAACAAGATGTTTTTTCGAGCAAAACAATGGAGGATGAAAACGAAATTGTTTGGCTTTTCTGGCAATTCTGGTTGAGAAAAATGAGTTCAAAGGTCAAACTGCCTTTGATGCGGTTACAAGCACTCACTCTTTGTTTCTGAGTCTGAAAACTGCATAATCCCAAGTTCAACTAAGCTTTTTTAGCTCTGCTGACCAAAGGTTGCAGAGCGTATAGGATCACTCATGTCTGTCTGTCCATCATTGTGTCCTTCTGTCATTCCATCTGTGGATACATGAATCAACACCACAAACATGTTATCACAGGAAAATTAAGCATTATAAAAAACAAGAAACTTAAACAGTTGTTGCAAAGAGGACTAAACCATAGAGAAAGACATAGCATCAACTTTAGGAAAGCAAGGAGAGAAATCAACAAAGGATTGAATAACTTCATTTGGAAACAAAGTAACAAGAAAAGAATCTCCAAGGAAATATTTAATGAATGGAAAATCAGAATCGTGGAGAAAGTTGATGAAAAAATCAAGTTCTTGAGGAATGGACCTCTTCAAAAATGGAGAAAAACAAAACAAGTGCTTCTAGATAATAACTGCAGCAAAGAATTACATGTACTTGATCTACATAACAAATTTATCATAACATCTATTGACAAAGCAAGTAAAAACATTGCACTTACTTGCAAGACATACTATACCAACAACATACTGCAAGAATTAAATAGTGAAACTTATCAGCAAGCAGAATCTACTGAAGCAATTATTGATGAACAAGTAGACAAGAACAAAGTTTTGAAATGTGTTATACCAAATGAACACAGGGAATTACTGATCACCTATGCAATTGTCAAAATGCACAAGAACATGTCAAATTTATGTGTATTATCACAGCAAAGAAGTTTGTTTCAAAACAAGTTGCTGGAATCCTAACTAAAGTTCTGAAACTTGTCCAAAAATCCCATACTAATTATTATGAGACAGTTCATACATACACAAGAGTGAATAGGATGTGGATGACTGCAAGTATCACGGATATCTTACAGGACATAGATAAGATCAACAAGAAGGAAGGTGCCAAATTTATCCAAACCTTTGATTTTTCAACATTGTATACAAAGATCGACTTAACAGACCTGAAGGAGGTGTTAATTTCGATGTTGGACAAGACATTTAAAGGTGGAACAAGTCAATACATTAAAGTTTCCAACACTGATGCAAGATTTGACAAAGGAAAGGATAAAAGAAAGTGTTACACCAAAGAAGAATGTGTTCTAATTTGATAAAGTACATTATCAACAATTCATACTTTAGCTTTGGTACTAAAGTATTTTGACAAATAGTTGGAATACCCATGGGAACTGATCCAGCTTGTTGTATTGCCAATTTATAGCTACATTATTACAAATCCGATGGATGGAAAAATTGGCAAAATCAAACTACACCTCTGCAAGAAGATTGTATTCACATATTAGAAGATTCATTGATGATCTATGTACATGTACTCTTAAGAAGGATGAGATCAAGAAACATTGGAAGAAAATTTACCCAAAAGAACTCATTTACAATAAATAAAATGAGAGTGACAATAAGGCAACTTTCCTTGGACTTGAAATAGGGATTGACAACAAACAGTATGTGACAAAGATTTTTGACAAACCAGAACAATTTAAATTTGACATTCTTTCATGTCCTGATATCACTGGAGACATTCCAGAGAACCTAGCCTGTGGTGTGGTCATTGGACAGGTTTTTCGCATTAGCAGAAACACATCACAAATAAGTGAATTTGTAAGGAGAGTAAGAATATTGATGAAAAAACTATGTCACAAAACCTATGACACCAAAAAGCTATGTAGAACTCTGTTGAAGTGTTTCCATAGATATGGAACAATACTGATGAAATACACCACTCATTCCAAGACACTAATAGATTATATTAATCTATAGATTTAGGTAGGGCTTACATAGAAGTGGTGGTTGGGCGATAGTTGGTATAATGTAAAGTTAACTTAAACCCACCTAGAGATTTTCTGTAGTCTGTCCACAGTCAGAAACCATCATTCATTGTTGGCTACTCCTATTTCATCACTTGGGTGTAGAGATGACTATAGTCTTAGATTACCTTAAAAACTCATTTCAGGATCATTGTTAGTACATAAGTGTAAAATACTAGAGACGTCTGTAAACTTTTGGGTTGTGAGGGCGTCACCATCCACAGTTTTTAAGTTAGCCCAATATAACTTTCAGGACTTGTAGGGTGTTTTAAAATCTAGGTCCCTTTCAATATTGGTGGTGCCACCTACAATATTGTATAATGTGGGGTCAAAATATGAAAATCTTGTGAACACTTTGGCATCTTTAATTTTTGGCGGATCATCACCAAATTTTGTGGAATTGTGGAGGAGGTCAAAGTCTAAATCCTCATGATACCAGAGGTGTCACTGATAATTTGACAGAAATTATGAGCCAAAATGTGTTTTAAGATATAAAATTCCATATTTGGAAAAGTAATTGGATTAGACTTGCCAAATTTATAGGATATATAGACCATATCCAATGGTAGAAACTGAATGTTATATAATGTCAGTGACTTTGACATATTTTTGTGAGATCACCATGCCTGTAAAGTTGAACCAGGTTATTTTGTAATAACAGGGTGTAGCTTGGACGTCAATGGCAAAGAGAATTGAGCCTCCAGATCAAAATTTCACTTGATTTCACTGTACATAAAACTGTACTTGGTGACCTACTTTTTGGGTCACAGTGACTCAGTAATTATGGAGTTTGGCACTTGTCCAAATTTATTGTTTTTCTTCAAAAACTCAAAAAGTTATTACCTGATTTGAACAAACAGACCATGTATTGAAAGCTGGATGTGGGGCACACATTTTGAACATGACAAGTTTTTAATCCCAGTAAAAGGGTCAAGGTCAAATGGCCAGGTCTAATATAGGGGTCATATCGTGAATGCTCTGCACCCCACAATTTTTTAATTAGGTCAAAATGTGAAAATTTTGTGACCGCAACACTGTCTACAGTTTTCAAGTTAGCCCAATATAACTTTTAGGACTTATGGGGGTATAAAAATCTAGGTCCCTTTCTATATTTGTGTCACCACCCTCCATATTATGCATTATCGGGGTGAAACTGTGAAAATCTTGTGAACACTGTAGCGTCTTTAATTTTTTGCAGATCTTCATGGAATTTTGTTGGGATTGTGGGGGAGGTCAACGTCTAAGTTGTTAATAATATCAGTGGTGCCACCTATAATTTGATGAAAATTATGAGCCAAAATGTGTTTTAAGATATAAAATACCGTATCTGGAAAAGTAATTAGATTAGACTTCCCAAATTTATAGGATATATAGACCATGTCCAATGGTAGAATGTTATGGAATATCAGTGACCTTGACCTATTTTTGTAAGATCACCATTCCTGTAAAGTTGAAAGAGGTAATTTTGTAATGGCAGGGTGCAGCTTGAACATCAATGGCAATGTCAGCACAGCACCATCCCATTGGCCTCTTGTATTACGTAATCATAATGTCAAGGACTCACTCACTGTTGTCTTGACACATGCTACAATATCCATTACAGGAATTTCACAGATACGCTATGATTACATGTGGAGGGAAGTGCCAACTGGTGGACAAATGAGACTAAAATCACATAAGCTTTATATGTTCAGAAGCCACTTGAGGAGGCACAACTTTGAAATAAAGATGCAGATGAATGCATAGTGCCAGCAGAGCATTAGGCTCATGGGCCTCTTGTCAGGAGATTATTATTTGGTAGTAGTATTATTATATTTTTTTGTTTTTGTGTGTGTACGTGTGTTTTTCTTTTCACTGGCTTTGGCTGAAAAGGATGATAAGACACTCTTTCTTTGCAGTAAACATTATAAATCAAACACTCTACAGTGTCAAGCTATACTTGGTACTCCGTTTCATTATACTTCTCAAGAGGGAAGAAGGATGTCTAGGATACTTAGCAAAATCGTATGGTTACTCGGTGATTGATTTTTTTTTTGTTTGTGTTTTTTTTTTTTAGGTTTTTTTTTGGGTGGTTAGCTCTTCACCTTGCAGGATAGACCCACCTCAAGAAAAATCAACAGAGGAAACATATATGAATTGAAACCAATCCCCAAAGATAAAACTGTACCATTACGATCCACACATGATAATAAACATAAGCCCAGTTGAAATAAATATGCTTAAACTAAACATGTAAAAAAATGTTTCCACTTCCTTGTACCTGATAAGCCACACTCAGAGTACCAGGAAAGCCGGGGCATTTCTTGAGTGTTCCCAGCCATACACTCAACTTTCACGGGTAGAATTAGCTGGATATCTGATGTATCAATTACTCCCTCTCAGAATATCATCACAACAATAATTCCACTTTTCTGCAAGCATTTCCTTCTCTGATTTCTTATTAACTTCAGGCATCTGGAATTGTTGATGATCTGATGATAATCATAGCCGGGAAAGGGCAGCGGGGATGGAAGGTTATGGCTCTCCAGTTGTGCACGCATGGGTGCATGGTTGTGTAACCAGGACCTGGTTACTTGAAAAGACAAGGGCCAAAGTACACAGTGCACTTGAGAGATGCCATGCACGGGGGGAAAAAAATCCTCCTGTACTGGCTCAAAGAAAAGAGAAGGTCTAACTTATGGAGGGGTTTGCCAATTGTTATGTTAGTGTAGATAGACACAGCACAAATCCATTTTAGTATAAGATTCACCATGCGTTTAAAGAACATAAATTTTAGTATAAGGCATGCTTACCGAGTCTTATACTAACATAAGAGCAGCCTACCCCACACATGACAGCTGCATGTGTAGTTACATGGTAGTATCTTACCCTTACACACCAAATATAAGACTGAAGCCTGCCCTGTGGCAGTTACAAACATCAGCCTTGCATTTTCCCATGTGTTAATTGTTATGGTTAAAAGTGATACACCAAACATGGTAATTTGTCAGAGCCTTCCTTCCAAAAAATCTTCTCAAAAAACTGCTCACCCAATTGCTTTGATATCACACAGGAACACTCCTAGGGACTCTTAGTTCTTAATTTGTTCTTGATGCCTGATTTTTAATGCTTTTTTTTTTTAAATTTGGGTGCTTGCTGGTTGATGCATGTGCACATTCTATCAATGTGAGTAAATGAGGATTCCAATGGAAATTCACATTTATGACTTATTTTCCAAAACCATAAAGCAGATTCACTTGAAATTTGGTGGGGATGTACCTTGGATGAGTCTATCAATTTTCTGCGAATGGTCATGGTCCAGTGACTTCTGGATTTTTAATGAATTTTGTTGTTGATTTTTTGGCAAAATGTTAAGAAATTTTCTTGGAAACTGCCCAGCTAATTGCTTCAAATTCCACAGGGACACTTGTGGGGACCCCTAGACCTTAATTTATCGAACAGGTGGTGCTGCAATTCTACTGTATTTTTTACGATTGGCATGTACATATGTACATGTTAGCAACAGTGATCATGGTCTGAAACAGAGGTGACCTTGATATCATAGTTCACAGGACCACTCCAGTCTGTGCATGTAGGGTCAGCTGAGCACATGACTGTCACAGTCCTCTTGTTTAAACATTTTTTTTTAATACAAAGAAATTAAAAGTATATTATGTGCACTGACTTGATAAAATTGTTTACTTGTGTTATTACCGAATGTAGACTGTACAGCAGTGAATCAAATGCATACAGGCGATGTACAGCATGAACTGGTTAGTGTGAATGTGCACAATGTGTTACATGTTACATGTTGTTCAAATGAATATAAAATGCTGCTGATGAATATGTGTACATGTTGATATAATTTTCCTTTCAGTCTAACCATGAAACTTAATCTAGACGAAGTCTTGTCCAAAGCAGAGGTGCTGTTCTTCAAATACTGCCGTAAATCAGTTGTAGACTGTTTCCAAGTTGTGGATGCACCTTCTCCAACATCGGAGAGCTACAAACATCTAACAAAACAGAGAGTGCGTAATTCCTAGCACTGAGAGATGTCTTGGTTACAGTCAGTGATTCAGCATGGACAGAGGTGGTGGTTACACTCATCCATTCCTGGCACACAGAGAGGTGGTGGTTACATTGAAGACAGTGGAGCCTGGGCTTGGTGTAGACCCCTGTGGATGGTCTAGGATCTCCTGGCATACAAGTGATGGAACATGCAGGGAATCCTGGCATACAAGTGATGGAACATGCAGGGAACTTATGTCACAAGTCCAGGCAGATGTGCTATATCTAAATTATGGAAGTTCTGCGTGGAGTTTAACTCTTTCAGTGCAAAGTTTCGGACTGAGTTAACAGTTTTGCTCATTGTGTTTTGGGTGCAATGTGCTGGAAACCTGGCGAGGAAAGCTGTTGACCTGGATGGTTATATTCTATGGGATGATATGCATAATGGTACTTGAATGATAGCTTTACAAAGAATATTAATGTAGTATCCTTTTGATAATTCAGAGAAGTTCATCTGAAGTATTTTGACTTTAGTCGCAGTTTGCCCTGAAAGAGTTAAAAGTGAAAAGTATGGAAAGCTAATCAGCAGTGTGTCAGTGTGTAGCACAGGTGTGGGCCACTGCAGTGAACACCATGTCAGTGTGCACATATGTGGGATACAACCTGAACCCCGTGTCTGTGCACATATCTGGGCTACTGTACAGTGAACCCTGTGTCAGTGTGCATATATTCAGACTCGATCCAACCCTCCTGACTTGGGGAGAGATCGCCTGCATTGTTATCTTCAAAATCAATCCAATTTTACAACCTCCTGCCTGGTTGACATTGCTCCCCACAGTAAGTGAATGGGGCCCCAGTGGAGAGCAGCTGTTTTCATAATTATCTCCCATTTGCTGGGTTCTGCAGGTTGGAGTCTATATACCTAGGTCAGTGTACAGTACATGAACACTGTCAGTGTTTGTACAGCACAGTGGTAGTGTGTGATCCTCAAACTCTGGGCAACTGGGCAGTGATAGCATATGGTGCACATAGTGTGTGCCACTTGGCAGTAATAGTGTGTAATATAAGTATGCTACCAAGGAGACTAGATAGAGAAGGAGTCTGGACTGGGCAATCTGGGTCCTGGTCCATGTTACTTGTGGAATTGTTATAAAGGGCAATAAAACCACAGCAAGTTCCCTATCAGTTATCTAGTCTCCTTGATGCTGCTTGACAAAGTGCCAGTTTAAAGTACACAGACTCTGCCACTGTACACTGTAAAAGTGAGATTCTGTGTGTGTGTGTATTTCCACAAGAATATGCATTTTACTGTACTCTGTTCTGTGCTAAATGAAAATCCACAAATAAGCGTAAAGATCCCATTTTTGTGCATCTAGACAGACTTTAATAGCCATAGGATATGTGTCCTACAGTTAATATATGCTATGCAATACAACAGTAACTGTATGTCTGTATGTACACCATGTAAATGTATCATATTGTTTATGCCTTTTGTGTTATATATGTGATTTATGAACACTCAATATGAAAATATTTCACCTTTACTTTTAGGACTTACGACTTTATGTGAGAATGATACGAAACATGCACAAGATGTTTAATATTTTTAATAAATATCCTTAATGCTGTGTCAGCATTTAGTGGTACGTAAATGTATGGGAGAATTTGATTTTGAAGACTTCTCAATTATCAGACCTAAAAGTAGTCAGAATTTGGTAGTTTCACCAAAAAACATTTTTTATGCCCCTTTTGGAAGAAAACAGGGCATGTAGCTTTGATCATGTCAGTTGGTCCGTCTTTAGAGAGACTGTGGTTTCCACAACATAGTTAAAAAGTTTTCAAGGTAGGACTTTGATAGTGCTCAGGTATATATTGCTATATAAGGGCTAGGTGAAGTATGAAGGTGGTTGACCTTAACCCTATTTCCAAGGTCACAGAGGCACTATTGTAAGTTTTTGGTTTCTGCACAATACCTAAAACCTGTATATTGCACAGGATTATTGTTCTTATCTAGGACTGGGTCAATTTTGAAGATGGGTGACCTTGACCTAAATTCAAAGGTCATAAGGCCACTTAGTGAACTTGGTTTCTGCATTGAAACTCAGAATTTAAGTTATGACTTCAATATTGCGTATGTAATAGCCCTCAATTAACGCTTGGTCAGCGTAGAAGATGGATGACCTTGACCAAATGCGCAACGTAACCATGTACAGTCCTGTTAGTGAACTTGCTTTCTGCATGATAACTGACAGTGTTTTTGACCTACATCTAGGGCTTTCATATTGCACTGGAATATAGCTTGACCCATTTTCCAAGGTCACATGGTGACTGCAGCAAATTTGGTTTCTGCATCCTAACTCAGAATTTAGCTTAGGACTTCAATATTTGCACATGATTACAGTCCTCTATTAGGGCTTGGTAAACTTAGAAGATGGATGACCTTGACCAAATTCTCAAGGTCACCACACAGAATCTTTTTAGTGAACTTGGTTTCCACATGATAACTACAGAGGTTTTTGACCTTGGGGTTTCATATTGCACAGGAATATAGCCTTCTATAAGAGCTAGGTCAAGCTTGCAAATGGGTGACCTTGAGTCAGTTCGCAAGGTCGTGAGTGCCCCCGTTTAGTACTATCAACAGGGTAATGAGGGCAAACATAATGACGGGGCGAACATAATGATGGGGGGGGGGGGGGGATCTATGTTTTACAAACATGTCTTGTTTACTCACCTACTGGCATTTTGTATGGCATTACTAATTTTTCATTAAAAAAAATGAATTGTTTTGAGAAATCTACTTGTCCCCACATAAACATGTTTGCTTGTCCCTACATTATACAAACAGGGGCAATAGTGCCACATCCTCTGTATAGTTCTGAACCAACAAAATATGACAAATAGTAATGGTAAATATGTGCTATAAATTGTTGCAGACATGGTATGTTTGTATCCAGATACGACAGGAAGGTTTATGGTGACCTAGTCACTGCTGTCAGATGGCACATATAATGTACTTTAAATTACTTTAAGTTCATTGTATTCTTAGTTTTGCTTATTTCACTGATGCCACAAAACCGTGAAAATAAAAACATACAAAATAGTATTTTCAAAATGCTTGAATAGGAATTATGTCCAAAACAGTGAAATTAAAACAACAATGAAATGTCAAAAATAAAAAGCCATGAAAATTAAAACATGCGAAAGTAAAGCGATTTACAGTAATCTGTAAATGGCAGACTATATATTATCTCTACATGGGCATCTTTCAAAACATTTGATTATATTCGTTATATTAAAGTCATATACAGTGGTACCTAGTCTATAGACCACCTGTCATGAGAGGCCAGATATCTCTTTAAAGACCACCTTTTTGTGACATTAGAATTGATTTCTGTGGTAAATTTTAATGTATTTTAAGATCACCCGAGACCACTTTTTGCTGGCAGTAGGGAGGGGTTTTAAATAGCAGCTACCACTGTGTAAACACAAGTCTGTAAAAAGAGGGTGAAATGGCTTCCGATGTAGTGTTTGTAAATCACAATATATATACATGTAGACCAGAAAAAATGTGCAGCACAGGCAGCCATATTGTGTGGCTTTGTTCTTACAATGTAGGAAATAGGGCCTGGATGAGCAATTTCTACTATGAGGTCCATGGTCAAACTGGCCTCATTTTAGAATGCCACACACAGCTGTCCCAAGAAGTATGCATACAAGAAGTTTGGTATCTGTGGGTCTTGTAGTATAAGAAAGATTGGTCCACACAAGCATTTTCTGTGACAGGACCTAATTTTGTATGTGATGTACCCTGTTCCCAAGAGGTGTCCACATACCAAGTTTGGTGTCTATAAAGATTAAAATATTGGAAAAATGGCCTGTACAAGCATTTTGGGATTGAGTGATGGAGGGACAGACATAGGGGTTTGCAACCCATAGTCCCCAGGAGTGAGGGACTGAAAAAACATGGTCCATGAACAGATGCACTGCAATTTTGTATTACATATATATATTAACTGCATGAAAGGTATTCAGGGGATATTACAATGTTTCTATAGTGCCCCATCACTATAACACACACACACACACACACACACACACACATGTACATGTATATATATATATGTGTGTGTGTGTGTAGATACAGATATAGATATACACACACACAGAATCTCACCTCTTGTGCTTAGGTACACACACTCTGTACCACTAAATACAGTATTAGTGTGTAGAACACATACAATGGTGCTGAACATATTGATAGCATGTGGTGCAGTGGAACCTGTCTTGAGAGACCACTCCAGTGAGAGACCACTCCAATGAGAGACCACCTTTTCAAGATGTTTTACACTGTACGTTTCATGTTGTTTACATCTTCTGGGAGAGACCTCAATTTGGCCGTCCTCAATGGTCATATTTTAAGACAGGTTTCACTTCACTCACTTTACCCTGAGTGCTAATGAATACACCAGTTGCTGCCACTTTGAACTGTGATTTTGCATGTACAATGTAAGAGGATAAAGTCTATAGTGCAAATACAGTGGTGAATAAAGAGAAAGTTTGCTGAGGTCAAGACACTGTGAGGGATTTGCACCTGTGTCTGTGTGTCCCATAAGATCAAAGAGATTACTTGGTGCTGAGTTGCAATCACTGCCTCACCGTCATAATGTCTTGGTATTTTTGTTAGAACTTAAACCTGTATGATGCAAGATGTGAAGAAACATCAAGAAAGCTTGAAAATTAGGTACCCCTGGTATCCAAATACTCATTCCAGAAAGAACATGTCACATCATGAACCAGCCGATCAAATATGGTGAAAATTAATTAGTTGTAATTAAAGATACAGGCCAAAAAATTTTAATCCAATTTTGTAAATCAATGAAATTTAATGAAAAGATACTTGGTGCCAATTATATACGCCTACATATACAACAAAAAGGGATGTCTGCAGAAGATTCCACCACTGTATGAATTTTAAAAGCCTGTAATAAATCCCTCCATCAGATTTCTCACTGCTATGATTTGCGGTAAGTGTCATGAAACTTTGACCTCCATTACTTTGAAAATCTTTGTCTGTGTGGAAATGGTGACACAAAGGCAGTATTTCAAAGATGAGAGAGGTTGATTATTTCATCGCTACATTGCATTGCCACCGCAAAGGGAGGAACATGGTTCCCCCGCTGCCATAAATAATGTTCAAGTGATAAAATGCCAAACTGGTTGTGTGTCAACTGCACCCTCTTCATATTTTTTAAGCTCTTTAGGTCACCTTAACCCTTTCTCCATTAAACTGGCAAAAACCGGCTGGTGGTCAGATGTGGTCTGCTTCAGTGCTTTCAACTAATTAACTCAGTAATGTTGTAGAATTTGACTGAGAATTGTTGATGAGACCTATCAAGATAAAATGCCCCAGGTCAACAGCTTTCCTTGGTATGGGTTTTGCACTTAGTGCACCACCCATGCCAAGGAAAGCTGTTGACCTAGGACATGTTATTGTGATAATGCCCCAGGTCAACAGCTTTCCTTGGCATGGGTTGGGCACTCAGTGCCCAACCCATGCCAAGGAAAACTGTTGACTTAGTCTTAATGCAAGGGGGAAAGGGTTAAACAAGTTTATACCTTGCTGTTGCACTGACACTGTTTAATCATGGCTATCTCATTGGAAGAGTCCCGTGGCTTGTAACATTTTTTTTTCTCTCCAGTATTCATGCAAGGTTTACAATTACTGGGTTGAAACCGTCAAAATCACAGTAGTTTCAGGGTAGAGTACTGAATAAAAACAAAAATATCTCGGGGCTATAGAAACTGAATGATAATGAACATCAAAGTTTTACATGAAGTTTTACGTGCTTAACATAAGACCAAGACTAGAGTAATCTGTGAAGGACCTTAAGCTTTGCCTCCAGGTCACCGAAACCTATCTATATGACACCCCTACTGAAGGGGGTGGGAGCCAAGATGGGGTAGATGCATTACCATATTATCCATTTTGAATGCTTAGGGCACTTAGGAAATTTAATTGGAGTGAGCTCCAATTGTGGACCTAAATTTGGAACATTTTAACTTTGACAACAAGTGAATTGTAAAATATGTATATATAATTTTCCAATATTTCAGAACTTTTGTGCCAGAAACAAAAGGATGGGGGAGGGGCCTAAAAGGACAGGGGTACTTAAAAGGGATAATGTGGTATGTGTTTAGCTTTATGTCCAATCCTCCATCCTCCTGGCCATCTTTGCTGTAATGAATGGTGTGCCGATAAAATCTGCAGACGTACAGATTTTTGATAAAATTTGCAGCATTATTTAACAAGGCTGAAGTGACATGGCAAGATTGCTCTGTCTGTGTGACTTGTTTGTCAATGACTATGACTTGTCTGTCAGTGACTGTGACTATTCATTGACGCAGTGCTGCATCATGCAATGCGCATTGCCGATGTGGTCACGTTTGTGGCTGCAGTACCTGAAAAAGTGCTGGGGCATTCAGACAGGGTCTAATTTGTACACAAAAGGCATCTCATAAAGCCAAAGTGAATTGACAAGATGTTGAGTTACCATGATGATGGTGAGCTGTTTACTATCTGTCTGGTTAGTGTAGTTACACTTCAAGCTGTAAAATGCATGGGTAAAGTTTCTTCAATTTGGTACAAAAGTGTCTGTCCAAAGAACATCTAAATGAACTGATATTTTTTGGGGTTGGGAAACCAGTTTGTCAAGTGCTGCCATCTATTGGCCATTTGATATTTCAAAAGAGCTATGTGCATGGAGAATAAACTTGTAAGTCATAGTACCAGACATTTTTGTCACAGAAGAGTTGGAGGACTAATTACTTGTCACACAGACTTACCACTTACACATCATTTACATTGAGCAATGACAACTCAGTCTTGTTGCTGCTATTACCACGCAAAAGTGCATGTACAGATTGTGCTCAAATTTTGCCACAAATTAATGAAAGAGAAGTGAGACAGGTTTTTTTTTTGGGGGGGGGGGGTGTTGCCTGTTTGTCAAGTACAGCAGCTATTTGTAATGTGGACAGTAAAGGGCCAGAATGGGAGTAAAAGACTGAGTCATGTCTGTATAGACACTTGCACCAGCAGAACAAAGTATATTAACTGTTATAAGTATGATGTCTCATAATTACTGTCAAAGGTAGAGCTGCTTTGATGGTTACCTGAGTGTGGGTGTGCCCATCATGCTGCACTCTGTCAAACAGAGAACAAAAGCATTGAGCAAAGGGGAAGAGCCTGAAACAATTCAGCAATAAGTGAATCAGTGGCCACTTGATCTATATAGGTGCAGCATATACATACTGCTGAAGCCCACAATGGAACACTTTCTCCCACACATGTACACTACTTACTATGAAATGCGAAACCAAAAATTAATTTATATGTACTTAGCCTAGAGTTATTTTCAGTACAATACTGACAAAAACTGTGGAAGATGATTTTGTGTAAACAATTTGTTGTTCCATGTGCAAGTTTCTTCTTCTTCCCCCTTTTTTCATTGTCAAAAACTGAACTTGGATAGCCACTACTGCAAAATTGCATTTGTTATACATTTATTAATAGTATTTTTTTCCTGTGAAATGCACGTAATGATTTTCGGGATGAGATTGTAGATTGGAGAGTATTTTTCAGTATTTACATTCATATAGTATTTGTACATATGGAAGCTTAATAAGGATATATTTTCCCCATGTTTATTATTATGTACTCGGAATAAAATTATTTGAATTAATGTTTCAGTCATTTTTTCACTATCGCCATTGAAGCATGATCTCTGTGTGGTTATTGTGATATTAAGATGGTATCAACAAAGTTATGGACTTTTTTAACTCTTTCAGTGCCACATTTTAGGCGGAGTCAACAGCTTCCATCGACGTGCATTTAGCACAGTGCATCCAAAGGGCACCAAGGAAAGTAGTTGACCTGGTCTATTACATTCTGTGTAACTACAGGCGTACTGGTACATGAATGAAAGATCTTTTCACAAGTAACATGAATCTAGCACTTTTGTTATAATTCAGAGCAGTTCGTGTTAAGTAGTTTGACTTTAGTCGCAGTTGCTGCTGAAAGAGTGAAGCTGTGTAATTAATTTGTACCGTGCAAGTACAGCAGAAAATACGCTCTTCTCTTGCCAAAACGACCAATTTGCACATCTAAGAACGGACAAAAATGTTTGATCATGAAAAGATTGATCAATCAACTTTACACTCCACCTTTTATCAAAATGCGCTGTAGGGGAGTGTTTCTTAACCCCACACGAGAATTTTATACCAAAATTAACACAATTTTTCCAAAGACTATTCCATCGAGACTCCAGAGATTTTGCATTTCCATGTTAAAGGCATGATTAGTTTAAATGGTCACATCTGCATTTTTTGGACAATGACACAGAAAAATATATTTTCATTAAATGATTCAGTCCTTGAGCCTTCGTATGTATAATTTCCATAAAAGGCTTCTGAAATGTCCAGTTGCCTCAGCGACCTGGTGAAATGCAATTCTAACGTGACTGTAAAGCGCTTGCAGCAAGACGCGTACAAGTGCCTTGTCATTCTACTGGAATTTAGCCACGGACAAAATGCGGTCCCTTCATAAATATAAAATAAAGGGTTAAAGTTTGATTTATTCTGTACGATACCAGTGTGTTTCCTGTTTATGTAGTTTGATATATTTGACTGTATTTGGAGAGGACTTCTATTGCATTGCAACTGTTGAGATCCCAAGTAAAAAAGTTGCTGGAACTGATTTTGCCAGAGACTATATGCACGCATTTGGAGCCTTGTCAACATCAGAGACGTGCATGTAGAATGCACGTCGCGGTCGAATTAAATGAAGTGAAGACCACCTGTCTGCGTTTAGAGTTGCAATGTCCTTGTTCACAGGCTTCACGCAGGTACTAAATGTTGGCTTGTCAAATGTAACGTAGGCGATGTGATGTGGAGACTTTCCTGCGATGTCACTCATTACAAAACGCAAAAAAAAAAAAAAAAAAACCAAACAAACAAAAAAACCTTCAATGGTATACACACACGGGTACGCTCCCTAGGTGTGGTCACAACACTTCACCAATCTTACATAAATGACTCGCTTGCTATTTTGTCAGAAAAATGACGTCTGTCGTGCCAGTAATCAAAGTCGGTTTGTATATGACGGGGAAGCCCTCCTATCCACAGACACTAATACTTGCTGGTTTGCAATCAATGTTCATCGAGTGAGTCTTAATATATTCTTTGAGCAAGACGACAGGAAAACGCACGGATCGAAACTACAAAGCAAGACACTCTCTGTCGCATGTTTGTGTGAAAATTTTGCATCTTTATAGCAATAATGGATATAGCATAAACGCGTAAATTTATTTTGGAATTAAACTTCTATTTAAAGTTATTTTAGAATTAAACCTGTACCTCAATCTACCGGTACATGTATATATATTTTTAAATACTCCACATTGAAATCTCATGTATTGGTGTAATTGGCATCACACTTGAAATACCCGCATAGACCAAACGGACAAGAGATCGGAGTTGGAAAGGTGCCTCCATTGGAAAATAGTTTTAGATATTCATCAACTTCAGTTTTGTGTAGGCCTATTTGGCCGAAATTTGCATAAATTAAATTCTAAGTTTCTGGTCACTGTTCATTGGAAAGGCCCAGAGCAAAAACGTAGAAAAATTGAGTGCCACTTGTATCTATTTTCGTTTTGAAGACCTTATTTTCAACCCTTCAGTTTTGTGTATTAGCCGAAATTTGCATAAATTAAAATCTGACAGTTTCCGGTCACTGTTCATTAATTGGATGCACCCACTGCACAAACATTTATATTCAAGTTGTAATGGTATCTCTGTCTATAATATTTTTGAAGATGCTCCTCATTTTTCAAGCCTTCAATTTTGTGTATCGTCCAAAATTTACATGAATTAAAATCTGAACTTGCAGTCATTATTGATTGGATGCACCCGTAGCACAAATATACAGATTGACGTTGGAATGGCACCTCTACGTATAACAGTTTTGGAGATATTCATCATTATTCAAGAATTCAATTTTGTGCATTGGCCAATATTTTCACAAGTTAAAATCTTAATTTTCAGTCTGTGTTCAATGGATGCGCCCATAGCGCAAACACATAAATCGTAGTTAGAATGATTCCTCTGTCTAGAATAGTTTTGAAGATCTTCATTATTACTCTACACTCAGTTTTGTCTATTGGCCGAAATTTGCACAAACTAAAATCTGCCATTTTTCAGGCACTGTTCAATGGGTGTCTCTTGTAGCATAAACAAATAGAAGTTGGAAAGGCACTTCGAGCTCTATGCTAGGTTTGAACGTATTCATCATTATTCAACACTTCTACTTTGTGTATCGGCCAAAATGTTAATATTAAAATCTGAGTTTACAGTCATGGTTCACTGGATGCACCCATTGCACAAACATATAAATTGAAGTTGGTATGCCACCTCTCTCTATAATACTTTTGGTCATATTCAACATTAAAAATTCACATGTCTCCTAATTAGCATACATTTGAATTTTACAACTTTTGTTTGTGGTTCGTGGGATTTGCCTACGCCAAACCTCTTAAGTTGGAATAGCACCTCTGTCTATAATAGGTTTGAAGATGTTCGACTTCAAAATTGGAAGCGTCCCTAATTAACATAAATTAAAAACATTTGCCTACGCCAAACCTCTTAAGTTGGAATAGCACGTCTGCTTATGATAGGTTTGAAGCTTTTGGACTTCAAAATTGGAAGCGTCCCGAATCAGCATAAATTAAAATTGTACAACTGTGGTAATGTGTGCAATAGATGCACAACCCCAATAAATATTCTAGCAGAACCAACATTTCGGCCTCTGTGTCGCGTACTATGGAAGCGAAAAGCGATTCAAATTTTCAAATAAACACAATTTTGAACCTGTGGACTATTTAGAAGTATATGCAAAACTTTACCATATGTGGCATACCCGTGCCGAATTTCAAGTTTCTGGCTTGCGCGGTGTGTTTGAGTTTAAACCAACGCAAAAATAAAATGGAAAGATAGGCAAAAAGAAAGGAAAAAATCGAATAATGGGAAAATCATTATGTCTGTGTTCTCACGCAGACAAAATTACACCAATGATTATTTCGTAACGTCCACTAGACTACTGTGACATTACTGTAAAAAATTCTATTTCATTTTAACCTTTCCCATACATCCCAGAGGACCACCTTAACCCATATCAGACTTCTTAGAAAAACATGCTTTAGAACGTAATTTGTGGAGTGTCACACCAAGTGTGAGCGTGAACTCTTTTGTAAATTTGACAGAAATGCTAATCTAAGTTAAGATCTTTCCATCATTTTCGCAACTCATGATTGTATCCAAGAGTCAACAAATGAAAGTTTTGAACTGCTTCAATTTTCAGTATCTTCAGATGCTAAAAATGATTTCGTGTTGATCACATCTATTCATTCGCTCTTTATATTTGCAGACCTTCCAACTCACACGCATCTTGCGTGTGACACACGCATTTGAATCTTTTGTCACGCTCGCACTCTTGTCTTGAGCCAACTCACGCATTTAAAAAAACCAAAAACAAGACATGTTATTTATGCGAACCAAGCAAAGAGCTCCTAAAAATGGCAAAAAAACAAACAAAAAACCAAACAAAAACAAAAAACAAAAACAAAAAGCAAAAAAAAAAAAAAAAACACCCAAAAAAACAAAACAAACAAAAAAACCCCCAAAAAACAAAAAACAAAACACAAAAAAAACAAACAAACAAACAAAACAAAACAAACAAACAAACAAAAACCCCACCAGCCATTATAATAAGGTTGTGTTTAAACAAAAAGAATGAATAACATAGGTTTGGTAGGTTTATTTTGAAAGCTGGAAATAAATTTTGAAAGCTGTAAAAGCTGGAATAATAACCAGTGACATTATGTTGAGTAAAAACACCAGACAAATAAAAATTTGCTTTAATTCAGAAAAAATGATCACCTTTATTTTGTCTTCATTAACACCTTTAAGTATCTAGAAATGCCTTAAAATGCATATCTTGATGTTAAAAACCCTCCGGCTTCTGGGGCCCTAGCCGGCCCTCAGACCCCCGGCCTGGTGTGGGGAGTCACATGCACGGAGTCTCACTCATAAAATTTGTCCCAGGTTGGAAAGTCCGTATTTGCAGAAGAATGCAAAATAAATAGATCCATGTTCACAAATGAATTATTAGGCTTCAACCTGACGACAGCATGTTTTGCCATCGTAGCTGAACTATATTGTTCATGCCCAAGAAGCGACCCCCGATTAGGAGCCATATACAAATATGTCACGTAAATGAGTGCATCCCCCATTTGTGTATTTGTGGATCTCGAAATGGAGCTTGATGAGTCCTCGAACCCAGCTGGCGTTCAAAAGGATGGTGCCATAAACCCATAAACATCTTCGGTTCTTCCTCCAATAAAATTTTTTTATTAATCTCTGAGAATGCGAAGGCACATTTTGGACAACCCTGCTTGTCAAAGCCACATAATGTTATGACATTTTTATGTGACAGCTTTTTCGTGGCGTTTGTGACCTCACTTGATTTACGGGTTTTTCGCACGATCTTATGATTAATTTTACACATATTATGTATTTGCTGTATTTTTCATGCTTAAGATAATTTAATTACAGGCAGATGCAGAATTTGTACTTGATCTATAGACCCCATGCAAGCGACGGTGATGGGAGAAGGGGGAGAGGGAAGGAAGGTGAAAGGGTAGAGAACGGGGGGTACGGCACGCATCATTTTTAGCTCTGCTGACCAAAGGTCACAGAGCTTATGCAACCGCTCGTGTCCGTCCGTCCGTCCGTAAACTTTTGTTTGTTAGCGTGATACCGTCCACAGCTTTCCAGTTAGCCCAATATAACTTTCAGGACTTATAGGGTGTATGAAAATCTAGGCTGAGTTTGATATTGATGGCGCCACCTACATTATTCTGTAATATAGGGGTCAAAATGTGAAAATCTTGTGAACACTCTAGCATCTTTATTTTTTGGCGGATCTTCACCAAATTTGGTGGGATAGTGGGGGAGGTCAAAGTCTAAGTTGTTAGTGATACTAGTGGGGCCACCTATAATTTGACAGAAACTATGAGCCAAAATGTGTTTTAAGATGTAAAATTCCATATTTGGAAAAGTAATTGGATTAGACTTGCCAAATTTATATGACACATAGACCATGACCAAAGGTAGAACGTTATATAATATCAGTGACCTTGACTTATTTTTGTGAGGTCACCATGCCTGTGAAGTTGAAAAGGTGATTTTGTAATGGTAGGGTGTAGCTTGGACATCAATGACAAAGAGAATTGAGCCTCCAGATCAAAATTGCACTTGATTACATAATACATAAAAGTGTACTTGGTGATCTGCTTTTTTTTCACTGTGACCCAGAGATTATGGAGTTCAGTGCTTGTCCAAGTTTATTGTTTTTCCTCAATAACTCGAAAAGTTATTACCCGATTTGACCAAACAGACTATATATGGAAAGCTGAATGTTGGGCGCATTTTTTGAACGGTAACGTTTTTTAATCCTAGTTGAAATTCAAGGTCATATGGCCAGTTTGAATATTGGGGTCATCTTGTGAATGCTCTGCACCCCACAATTCTTAAGATAGGCCCATGTAACGTTTAGGAGTTACAAAGTGTATAAAAATCTTTGTCGACATCAATGTTGGTGGCGCCACCTATAGTATTATGTAATACACAGGTCCAAATGTGAAAATCTTGTGACCACAGTACTGTCCACAGTTGTCAGGTTAGCCCAATATAACTTTCAGAACCTATAGGGGGTATAAAAATCTAGGTTCTTTCGATATTGGTGGTGCCACCTACAATATTATGTAATATAGGGGTCAAAATGAGAAAATCTTGTGAACACTCTAGCATCTTTAATTTGTAGCAGATCTTCACCAAATTTGGTGGGATTGTGGGGGAGGTCAACGACTAAGTTAGTTATAATACTAGTGGCGCCACCTATAATTTTATGCAAATTATGCGCCAAAATGTGTTTTAAGACATAGAATTCCATATCTCGAAAAATAATTGGATTAGACTTGCTAAATTTATAGGATATATAGACAATGTCCAAAGCTAGAATCAGATATGATATCAGTGACCTTGACTTATTTTTGTGAGGCCACCATGCCTGTAAAGTTGAAAGAGGTGATTTTGTAATGGCAGGGTGTAGTGTGGACATCAATGGCAATGTCAGTGCAGCACCAGGCCTATGGGCCTATTGTATTACATAATGTGAGTGACCTTGATCTTCTGTCCCAAGGTCACTGAGGACATAAAGTTAAGGACTCACTAATTGTCTTGGCACATGCAACAATATCCATCACAGGAATTGCACAAATAAACTATAACTACATGTGGAGTGAAGTGTCATCTGGTGGACAAGCAAGACATTAAAGTCACATAAGCTTTACATGTTCAGAAGCCACTTGAGGACTGGCACCTTTGAAATGAACAGGTGCAATATAGCCATAGTGCCAGCAGAGCATCTGGCCCATGGGCCTCTTGTTAGATAATGTAATGGACTGTCTTGAAAACATGCTTGTCAAACTGCAACTTGTTGCCAACGTTTATTTTGCTTGATCCGAATGAGAATTTGTTGTCGTTACTCTATAATTTACCTAAACCAAACGTATACTTTACCGGAACCAAATGGTAATGCAGTGTAAAATGCTAGGATTTTGCCGGATGTCAGTGGAACATATGAAATTGTGATGCACCTTAGTCGGGCACCTGCGGGCTCGTTTTAATTTCCGTGTCTTTTCATATGAGGCGGGAAGTGGAATTTGGACTCCATTAATTCGTTCAATAAATCTATGGTGCTGCAATACGTTTGGAAAATTTATGACATGTTAATCAACACCAGCTGAGCTGCCAAAGCTTTTCGCTCGGCATCCACCCGCCTACTACCGTACAATGTGATATTTTCATGGGCCATGAACCAGTTTCAAGTAGTTTGAATTTTGCCAAAGATCATCATATCTCATGATTTGTTTCGCTCATAAATAATTGTCAGTAACTGACAACTAACAACATTATTCAACAATTTTTAGGCCACGGAGTCTTTTAAAACCCGACTGAGCTTTGTTGAAGGAGCCACATTGCGGTCTCTGAAGATTCAGGCTTTTGCTCGTTAGGCAAACTGGATGTTGATTTATAGTTCAACCATTATAAGGTTTGATTTTAGCAATGTTGTTCCGTAAAAACGGGATAGGAACGGCTATCTGTATATCTTTGTGATATTTGAATATGTTGTGCTCCCATGCCCGCATGGTGCGGCTTGTACTTATTATTCGTGACATTACTGTGTATTTTTGCATTTATGTCATGAGTATATATGTTATTTGAATCTGTGCTTTTGTTTCAAATTTGATGTGCTTATGCTGTGTGCATTGATTTATTGTGCGTTTGTATATATATATATATATATATATATATATATATATATATATATATATATATATATATATATATATATATATATATATATATATTATATGTATTTTATGTATTTCCCCTTCTTTTGGGTTTCAATAAATATCAAAATGCTGTCCGAAAATTCTAGCACTCCCCTCCCCACTCACACATTATGGTATACATGGGTGGAAGGACTTGACTTTTTGTAGAGTTTATTGTTGTAATATCTGGTATTATCTCCAGCCAAGCAAGCTAATAAGGCAGACTGCACCGGCAAATTAAAATAATAAAGTTTAATCATTATAACAATAAACATAAACAAAAGATATAATTCGCATTCATATCGCATAATCATATTGATAAAGTTTTCAGGTAAAAATACATTACTATAAGTCCAATGATTAAAAAAAAAAGATAATACGTCTTAGAAGAAAACCCAATTGATAAAGTGGGTCTGTTGGTTGTAAAGTGTCCATTTAAATTTTGGGCACATTTTATGTAAATATTTCGAATATTTTGTCCACTCTGATACGCTGGCCTATCCGTCACTTCAAAGAATACACTAGTCTTTGTACACTTAAGTATAAATATGAATATATATATGCGTAGCATATTTGGTTTTTGAAATATATGAAATGACGTATTTCGCAAGATTGGCTCATATACAGTAGTTGTTAACGTCCCTTAGGCTCTGCTGGCTTTTCGGCCCCGGCGTGATGATCGTCGTCTCGAAGAACGCTTCGATGATGTCTTGCTCTCTGTCTGCTTGCCAGCGGGAGGGGCCTCGGTCTGTGCCGCAGTGACAGTCTCCGCCTTAACTATCTGTGCTGGTGTTTCCATTGGTTGCATTTTGGCTATGGGTTGTTCCATTTTGAAGGAAAACTTGGCGTGCAACTGGACATAAGTTCCTGTATTGGACAGACAAAATGAGAGACAGTTGAAGGAGTGTTTACTGGTTTTTTTTTTGTACCAGCAAGTAAGGGGGGGGGGGGGGGCAAATATCTTAATTGATAGCATAACTTAAATCTGTATTTCGATACGTTCGTCGCCGAAAGCACGGACTATGCAGGACTGACAGATGGTACAGAAAAGGGCCACAGTTCAGTGCTTAAGCGTCTCTCGCATGGCACCCTCCCCGCCCCACAGTGCAAAACACACAGAATAGCCATCTGAAGTTGATGCTAAGAAGCACATGGTCTAGAAGTTTAGAACTAAAGTTAAACCAGAAAAAATATCTGATTGGCAGAAATTCAAATATTTTCTGCAGTTATATATTCTCCGTTACATGTCTTACTGGCATTTGTTATGTACAATCTTCCGTTTTTGCTCTAGTTGAAAACGAGGTTTCATTTGCAACTAACAGAATGAAGAATATTAGCATACCAATGTGATGCTGAAAATCTGTTTATATCGATTCATTTACATGTGGGCACTGCATGATTTCCGATCATAAATAATTGTTGTGGCGTTTATTTCAAAGATGAACGCTTGAATTTACCTGTAAAGAAACGTTTATAGACTCCATCTGTCTTGACTCCTAGGATGATGGGGTTGTTGGAATCAGACACCGACTGACTTGACGATATGGCAACAGGGGTAGCCCATTCCAGAATGACATCTTCGGATGGGTAGCCATCTTGTATGAAAGTTATAAAATGTCAGGCTGTACTCTGTTTTCTATCGTGACTTAAGTAAGATTGTTCCACCCCCTACACAAAAACCCCTAATATGCACCAAAACAGGACTGGACCCGTATAGGAAGCACAATTTGGGGGCACATATAAAACACCAAGCAACATGGGCAAACGCAGTGAGTTTCAGATCACGAGAGATGAGTAGGATTGGTAGGAAAATTGAAGAAAGCCCAAACAAAAGAAAAGCCGCTAGATTGAAAAAGAAAATGATACAATATAGCATCAAGAACTTGCGGACACCTGGATATTTGAAATATTCACTTTTTGCTCGATGTCCGGGTACAGAAATCGCTACCCGAAATTGCCTTTTTACTTAAGTAACAGAATAATGTATTTGTAAATTCAAAGCTTTTATGTGTACATCAGTTTGACCAAAAACATTTATATTTTGTTTGCTTGAGCAACTTCATAGTGCACCATCGCTATCTCACACGTTTCATCTAATCAAAACACACACACACACTCACACACACACACACACCCACACACACACACACACACACACAAAATACACAGACGAATTCAGATTCCGGTCCTGTTGACTACCATGATGCCATTAAAGAGACAGAGAAAGGAAACATATATATGCGCAGTGGTACAAAGTGATTATACCACAAGAAATATGCTTACAGCTCTGGACGTAAATTGGACAGGTGAAGTTAGAGTCAGGAGTAGTTTCTAATACCCGGATCTCAGGACAACGGAACTCCGCGAGTAACCTGAAAGTACAGACAATGGATCAGTGGTATAACAAGTTTGGCCACCAGATGACTCTTGGATATCTACAGAAATTGGGGTTCAGGAATCTCTTGTAATTCTGTGCATGGATAGACCATACTTAAATGTACAATGTGGAATTAAAGTACAATAAACAGCTTCCTGATGCAAAAGAACAATATTATATTTGTGCCAACTGTTAGAATAGCTTGATAAGATTATGACTTATTTTACAGTGACCATCGTCAGAACCAGAGGTTCCACGAGATCATCCCAGGAAGCCCGCAGGACCAAAATCCTGTCTGTACTATGTCTTCGTTTTTAAATCCTATTATGGACTATATTACTAGATGGCGATCCGGCTGAAATGAATATGTTTAAACTAAAACTCACATTAAGTTCCAGTGCATATTGAATGACAGCATAGTTAATCATGGTGTCATTGATAGGCAGTAAACTTGGCAATGCATTCACCATGGGCAGTAACAGGCAAGCTCGAGTTGTGTGTTTAGCACATTAACCAGCTTATCTTAATTAATCGTCCCTTATTGCACACAGCTGACACCTCTAGATGACACACTTATGGGTGAGTGTTGCCTTCCGTTAGGGTCTCTTAGGGATTAATAGAGTGTCATTGTTCAGTAACTTATTGTTATTAGAGAAATGATGCACAGACCTGGTTAAGTTAACCTCTGTAACTAGTAACTGGGAGAACCATCAACAGTGAAACAGACCAGTTACATTCTCCTTCCACATATTCTTAAGGATTTACACTTTTATAGCACTATCAATGATATGGAGAAAACTAGTTTTTTACCATTTTCTGTTCTCTTTTGTGTAGCGTATGATGGTCTGCGGTGAAAATGTTACTTCGTCCGGCGGGAAGCAAAATGAATTTTTCATGGAATTCTTACAACCATTGTCAATTTCGTATTACTATGTTGCACTTTTTTGTTTTATTCTTCAATATGGCCATAGAACCTTTAAATAAAGCCATTGAATTAAATGAAATTATTTGTTTTTCAAATGAAGCGATTTTATTAATTATGTTTGTTAGCCTGTTTATACTAGACAATAAAATATTCCATCTGCTATATTTTTTCTCATTAAATGGATTTGTCTAGAAAACGAACATTATCACAGGATAGTACTCAGTGTCACATTGTAAAAGGTATAGTTTGTAGGTTGTATTTTGAGGATCCATGAGGCAAATGAAGTTGCCTATGAACAGGCTATGTGTGTTGCTTTAGCTTTGATATGAGAAGATAATGCTGTGGGAAATATTCAATCATCCTCACTCGAGGACAACATCATTTCAGTATATTTAAAATATATAAATATAGTGAACAAGGGCGAAACAGAAAAGAAATCTAATATTACACGCACATTCACGCTCATTTAAAAAAAAAAGGGGGGGGGGCTGCCGGTCGGTGGTATGAATTGAACGATAAACATGCATACCTGCATACTTTGAAAAGATGAAATGCAGAAATTAAAAAGCCTGTTACTTATTTTTCCTTGATGATTCTTCAAAATTAAAAAAAAAATGCTTTCAGAGGCACAATATATAATATATATATATATATATATATATATAGTGGTAAAGGATAATTGGTTTACCATATCCTGTATTTATCAAAACACTTTTGTCATATCACCAGTCTCAAAACTACCTGTATCCATGTATGTCAGTAACAGTACCTTGTGCAGTGGATTATGTGTGTTATATTTAACGATTTTTGTTGTTGTAAATTTTAGCACCTTTTTCTGTCCATCATGATGTAAATGAGAAGGGATTAATATAGGGCTTGCCATTCTTCCCAATTAAGTAATAAAATATGTTTAAACCAATGGACACAGTAAAACTGCAGTAATTTGATCCCTGCTGGTACAGTGCTGGTACCAATGGCAATATCCTCCATTTTAATCCTTTGTTTTTGGTGAAAATATGTGAGTCCTCAACTCTGACGGTCAGTTTTGATACGTGAGACAGATAGATCCAACTAGACCCTTACAGTCAACATTTTTTTGACAATTATTTGTCAGCAGACCCATGCCTACATACATATACATATACATATACGAATGCTGCATAAATGTTACCCTGGCAACATTCCGTAGTTCGCAAGGTAAGATGCTGTCTCTAAATTCAAATAGCATTGAAAGTCAGTATATCCCTCATTTTTCACTAGCCAATGAGAATGCTCCTTTTTTTGCTTACATAATTTGCATCTGCAACATTATCATGCTGGTAATTTGGGCTAGGCTATTAGAGTTTCAACATTTGTTTCACATACCAATGTACACTATAGCATATCGTCTTTCTATTCTATTCAGGCATGTTTCATAAATCCACATTATATGGTATGCTTATACAGCGACATTAAAATTCTGTTTCGGATAAGACTTTTACTGTTCAACCAAACAAGATTCAATTTTAAATAGTATGAAGAACGAGGAAAGGCACAAATGTCTCCTTTTTTAATGAAACTATGAAATAATAATGGATGACATTGCCATAGTGTTTTCTACAACAATCAGAGCTCAATGCTTCATTTTTTGTGTCCAACTCAAAGTTATTTCCGAAATAATTATAAAAAAAATTGTATTTCATTTTAACATTAAACAGGGCAATGTCTACAGAGTGCTCTCAAGCTTTTAGTCACCAGTTCAGAAAATATGTCAAGTAAAGCTTCATAAAAATTCTGAGACTGTTAAACTTTCAGTCCAACCAAGTTATGTCCGGAACACATTCAATACTAAAACAATTATTAAGATGATCATTTGCTGCAAAGCTTTACATAACAAAATACTCATGCAAGACTTATGTTCCAATCGAATATCAAGTGAACCATCTCCGTGTGGATGAGTTGTGTTATATCACAATAAACAGGCAATTATATTTCGGACATAACTTGAAATTTTGGACAGTTGATACCAATACTAAAGGGAACATAGATATGTATTTGTAAGTAGTTTCATGTTAAATGTACATAATTAATAAAAAGAGCAGATCCTGTTTTCGTGGAATCGTACAAAAATATGTTATTTAAACATGTAGCCATCACATTTTACTGGTATGACAACCTTAAAATCCAAGAGGAGCTCAAAATTGTCTGCACTTTTACTTGTTAAACAGCCATTTTTATACATGTATAGAGGCCACAAAATATTCAGTAAGCTTGCTTACGTAACTTTTTCTGAATTAAAATTTGTTTGATTTCATTCAAATTTAAGCTAAAGTTGTGATACCAAAGATATCTGAAACCAAAATCCTGTGGTCCAGCAAACATTTGTAAAGAAACGTCTCTTGTCGAAATAGGCACGACCTTTCAAAGTCTATGAAATAACAGGCATTTTGTGATTTATGCGTTTTGACTCAATCTTTCTAACATTTTAGCAAGAAGACGATCATAGTTTGAGAATATAGTTGGCTAGATTATGCAGACAACATGCGCAATGCGCCCACAGTACACCGAGGACAGTTGCTGACCTGGACTACTCTCTTCTGTGTCACTACAGCCACGTTGGTACTTGAATGAGGTGTTTTTTGTTTTTGTTTTGTTTTTATAAGGAAGGTGACTCTGGCACCCTTATTATAATTGAGAACAGTTCTTATTAAGTAGCTCGACTTCAGTCGCAGTTGGCATTGAAAGAGTTAAATAGGACGTGATGATGGTCCTCTATCAGGGTAACGTTTGCCTTGAATTTTTAGGTATAAGCGTGACTTATTGTTTCCAATTTGAAAATTTGAATGCAACTTTAGAGGATTTCATTTCAGGATCATAACCCAAGAAGCATTGGATCTTGAACATTGAAACTGCACGTGGTTATGATATTGGAAAAGGGTTTAGTTGTAACTGCATATGGGGAGCCTTGACCTGATTCCCGAGGTAAAAACATCATTTTGATAAATTGTACCATTCTCTTGATAATTCAAGAACTATATGAACTAGGACATGGGTATCACAAATGCTGATTGTGTGTGTGCAGGTGGAGGAGAGAGCAACTTTGGTCTGTGCATGCTAGGTCAGGTGAGTCTCGCTAAACATTTGGTCACAGAATTTTATCGTGCTGGTCTAAAAAAGAAAGATAATTTTGCAGGCAGGGAACAGTCCTTCAGATTTTTCAAAAACATTTTATTTACTCACTGTACCTCTGCATCGCGGCCAAAGGCGAGATTTTCTTCAAACAAATAGTTGCCACTATATAAGACTATAACTGCTTTAAAAATGAAATATGCAGATAATCTGATTGACAGTCCTTTTGTAAGCTTTTTTTAACGACCAACCTGACAAAAATCTTTCCACCCAATAACGGAGTTACCCTGTAGTGGGATTCGCCGAATTACTAAACCGCTTTGAATTCATGAACACAAAGCTTTACCTTATTGAGTACAGGAGGTCCCCCGTATCCTGCAACCTCAGCATTCTGTTCGGTGACGGTACGTCGGGGATATATCCAGTCTCCATGTTTGGCAGGGATACGTCTGGTGTCCAGATTTTGTCCCACATACCCCTCCCCAGTTTGAATTCCTTCACTGGACCTTTATACGACAGACGCATGTCCTTCCACGCTTGCCGCAGGTGAACGTCGACTTGCAGCATCTGTGGATACATATGTACTTGTATCATTTTTTGGTTGTAATAGAATGTTAGATGTACACATACAATTTGTACTGGATTAGGGAATGCAAAATTGTTGAGTTTGAGTTTATTCGCCAATACAAAATAGCATGCACATACATGTAATTGTTGAAATGAAAATTACATTGTTACAACAAAGGCGATGCAAATATACATCAAATCAAGTGAGGAAGAAACTCTTACGGGTGTTTATTACTCCCCCAAAACACAGTTACAGGCATATATCAATTGGGTTACATCAAAATTTGCTTTTGAAATCTTCTTTGTATGACATTTGATGTTAACAAAAACTGAAATTGTAATGAATATATTGAGATAGAGTAATAGACTAAGGAATCCATAGTAATAATGTTTGTATGGCATCTTAAATGACTGTAGAGACTGTTGATTTCGAATAGTGAAAGGGATATTATTCCAGGTACAGGGACCTTTATTTTTTTATGGAAATAAGCCAGCGTTCGTACGTTATTTAAATAAACTTAAATTTTGACTTTGCATTGAGTAATATCTATGGACATCTGAATATTTTTCCACAAATATCTCGAAAAAGCACAGGGACTGATTCACTCCCTATCTTATGCATGCAAACCTCAAGAAGGGATTTGTTGATGTTTTGAAATTTCGTAATTTTTAAAAATCGAAAAAGAGGATCAGTATGAGCATTATAATCAGCAAAACTAATGACACGTACTATTTTCTTCTCTAATTTTATCAGAGGATCCAGGCTAGTTCAGTATGTAGAAGCCCACAAGGTATTACCGAAGTGAAATAGGGATAAGCCGTGGGATAATACAATTTAACAAGACATTTACCAACACTATACTGCGACTTTTAAAGAATACCCACAACTTTGCTTATTTTGTCACAAATATAATATATATGGAATTTCCTGTTTAGCTCACCATCAATCCAAACTCCAAGGAATTTGGTTTGTGCTGTTCTAATGGGGGGGGGGGGGTATTATTTATCTTTACAAGAAAATTTATGTACTCATCCCTTCGAGTACGAAGAGAATAGAGTAAATAGGTATTTTTCCATATTAACGGGTTATTTGTTAACCTGGAACCATCGAACAAAATTATTTACTTATCTATTCATGTCGTAATTAAGTTCATATATATATATATATATATATATACATATGTATATATCCTTACTTGAAAGAAAGTAACTTGGTGTCATCGGCATGAAGAAGAGTACACGTAAAATTTATCTCTTGATATATATTTCACGTGTCATTATATATAGCAAATAACAAGAGTCCCAATATGGACCCTTGAGGGACACCACAGAAAATTACAAGAGTATCCGAATATCTTTAGGTCCATATTGACAAATTGATTTCTCATTTTTAGATAACCCCTAAACTATTGCACAGCATTTCCTCTTATGCCACAGAAAATGATTTATCACATATGATTTTATTATTCACGGTATCGAAAGCCTTGGAGAGATCAAGAAACACACTAGCAACGTGGTGCACGTTCTCCAAAGCCTCCAGTGCCTTCTGAACAACAACAACAACAAAAATAACAAAAACAAAAAAACAAAAAAAAAAAACAAAAAAAACCAAAAACAAACAAACAAACAAACAAACAAACAAACAAACAAACACACACACACACACACACACACACACACACACACACACACACACACACACACACACACACACACACACACACACACACACACACACACACACACACAAATCCAACTCCAATATCTGCACCATAATTGGGTCTAAAACCAAACTGAAAAGGAGATGATATATTTTTTTTGTTTCAAGATGCCTTAAAACTTGGTCGTATAATATTCTTTTTAATATTTTTGAAAAAGCACAAAGTATTGAAATTGGGCGATAGAAAATATCTCAGGGTCGCCTTTTTACATCCTGGAATAAGACACCGTATAATAATGACGAGTTCATAATGTGTGTTAAAGGTCTACGAATAGTGTCAGATACAAATTTGAGGACAGTTGGATGAATATCATCCCACCGTGAACTTACGTTTTTTAGATACACGATGATAAGACGCGCGTCCCTTCAACAACAGGTACAAAGAAAAACAACACATATTTACTACCTAAATTATCAGCAGGCCTAGCATCACCCTCTGGAATAGTATGAGCTAAAGGGAACCAACATGTACAAAATATGAATTGAAAATGTTTGCTATTACACTTGTTCCATTATCATCTGATCATTATGTTCAAATTTGCTGCTCACCACTTCGGATTTACGTTTACCTATCAAATTATTAATAATTTTAGAAATCTTGGATAAATTGTGTTTATTGCGTTCGAAGTGTTCATTACAATATTCATGCTCAGCTATTCTGAGCATATGTTTATTGCGGTAACGCACTCATTTGGCCATGTAAACATGCAATTATTTCCTTTTCTAATGTAGCTTATATTTTTTCTTTTAATTGACTTGATTATTCCTTCAGTTATCCAGGGTTTGTTATCTTTATATCTTCAGTCTGCAATTTTGAGATCATACAAATCTTTAAATTTTTAAACAAATTTTAACATTACAGAGTCGGGATCATTATCTTCAATTACAGTTAATGAAACTTAATTTCTAAAATTTTACATTGTCGCACGATTAATTATTTTCTCGGGCCTAGTTACATAATCAGAGGTTTAAGAATAAAACGATATTATGTGGAATATAGGGAAATGATCATAAATATCCGTATAAAAGATAACATTTATGGGAATGTAATGTGAGTCAAATACAATTGTATAAATGTTATCAATTATTATTATTATTGTTATTCGTGTGTTCGGTTACCCTGGTAGGTCTATTATGGTTGGTAAGAAAAACTGCCTTTGCAAAATCTTTGTGACAGTTTTAGTAGCAGAGTGTGTGTCTGAGTGGAGAAGATTCATACTAAAATCACCCATTATATAACAACCTTTCGTCTCTGTTTCAAGTGTTGAAAGAATATTTTAAAAATTGTTATTAAACTGATCAAAGGAATTTCCAGGTGGTGTGCATATTACTTCAGTAAATGATATTCTTATTTCTGTGTAAACGGAAACCCTCCAGTCCAACAAAAACACACTCAACATGTTCACTGAGTTTATGCAAGTCTTCTCTTGGAAAATGTGATCAAGAATTATCAATAAAAAGTGACACACCGCCCCCCATCTCTGTCTCGTCTATACTTATAAACACGATTATAAGAATAAATGTTATAAATTCCGTGGTTTTCTTTCTTCAGCCCGATTTCAGTGATGGTAATTACTTTGAAATATATGATTAAGAGGTTTAAGATACAAGTCAAACTCAGTAAAACACGCAGGCAAACTCATGATGCTTACATGCGACAGAGATGTGGCACTAGGAATATCAGCAGTTTTGCCATTAAAAAATGTTCCAGAAAGTAAAGACTGTTACATTGATAGCTTATGCATACGATTTGCCTGAGCAAAAAAAAGTTAACATCAGGATCCAACCATCGTTTATTTCAAAAGGTATAAAGAGTTTGTCGTTTGATTTACTAGTATCTTCAAATATGATTTGTGTACCCCCCCCCCCAAAAAAAAGAAAGAAAAAAGGTGTAAAGAGTTTGTCGTTTAATTAACTGGTATCTACAAATATCATGATAGAAAGTTGTGTTCCGCATGTGAAATATACTGAAAAATGTATCATTGTCATGAATGTGATTGAAAGGTAACTCAAGGTCATGAGACAATTTGGGCAAAGCCAAGTATCGTTAAGTTCTCGTATACCGGACAAGCACTTCATATGAGCATTTAATTACATGCACAGGACACGAGATGTCGATGACCTCCGGGATTTACCCCTTTATCACATATTATATATATATATATATATATATATATATATATATATATATATATATATAAAATCTGGTTAAGAAAGATTACATTTTGATAACATGTTCTTGACTTAAATGCTAATGACTGTCCTTCTTTTCTGACATGCCTAAGTGCACATTTACTCAATGTCAAAAATTACTTAAATTTGGCAAAAAATACTATTATGTCACAAACTTAACACATTATGTTGAAACAGTAACTCAGGGTTGACAGCGAAATAGAGCTTTATTGTTTGGAGACTTTCAAAGTGAGTAGTAGCTGTCATCATGGGGTTTGTTTTACACTTCTGTTGCAGGATTTTTATTGTTGCAGTACTTGTTAGGATTTCCCTCAGTTTGTACAGGTGGTCTAGCTGTAACTGTTTATTTTATAATCACTGGGACAGAATGTAATGACCCAGTTTGTTTCTACTTCAGTTATACCACTGGCAGGTGGTTTAACTAAGATAAGGTATTCAGCTAGAAAGGATGCATACTGGTTCAAAAGTAAGTCAAATTAATCTTATCTGAATTTGTATTATACAAATTTAGTAATTATGTTTGGTTTCACAGGTACTCTTTATTCATATCGAAACTCTACTTTCATAAGCAAAGCTTCACTTATTTAGCTAATGCGCTGTCGCGTACATATACTTTTTCATTATTATGTGGTTTGTCTTTCCTGAATATTTAACTAGGACAAGGAGCCGCTACGCAGAGAGAGACATGTGCGGGTACAGGCACCGAAACATGTTCTAAGAAGTTACGCGCTGAAGGCCCTTTAATTTATTTAGGCTAATACAGCCTATAGCATAACTCTACAGAAGAATGTGACAATAGTACTTCCATATATATATAGGTTAGACAGTGACAGGTTAGTAGAGAGTTGGGACTACGGAATAGGGTAATGACTACCATGAAAGTTGTTCTGGACGAAAAGACACAAATACAATAGCATTTTGTAACCATACACGAAAATCAACGATGGAATATGTACAATGATGCAGATCAATATAGCATTAGGTAATATTTAAAAAAACGTTCGCGTCAAAGGACAAAGAGTTGTAGGATCTAACAGTCACCACGGTCAGCAATCGCTACTTTACCTCTTTCGTGTTAATCGCCCAAAAATGTTCGCTAACCTCACTGATTGATTATGTTGATTCCAGTTTGAAGCTCCTCGTAAACAGACCTTTCGTTGAAGTACCAACAAACTCGTACTTGCAGAGGAAAAAAACCCATGTCAACATCTTTCCTCGGCAAACCCGTACTTCCCGAGGAAAAAAAACTATGTCAACATCTTTCCCTCGGCAGACCCGTACTTCCAGAGGAAAAACCCATGTCAACATCTTTCCTCAGCAAACCCGTACTCCCAGAGGATAAAAACCCATGTCAACATCTTTCTCCGGCAAACCCGTACTTCCAGAGTAAAAAAAAACATGTCATCATCTTTTCTCGGCGCTGCATCCATGTACGCCGAGGAGAGCGATTGGCGTACTGTACAATTTGACACTGAGGGAGTTAAAACATCCTCCAATGCAATTATCTATTTTATCGCTTCACTGTGCGCGTGATAACTTTCATTTATTGCACCGCAATACTGGAAGATTGAACTGACATTTTCAGACCGTGTCAGGTAATCTTGCTCTCGTTGGTGTCGCTTTTGTATTTGGTGCCCCAAAATGGGAATAATTTTTTTTGTAAGTTTATGTGTAATGTTTTATGTATATTGGGGTCGTTGAATTGTGTAATTGAATGAAAAGTGGTTGCAGCAGTTGGATGAAATTGTCCCAAGTCCACTCACCTTTCGTGGTACGTCTACTCGCAGATTTGCAACATACATGGATATTTGAACTCGCTCCGGGTCTGCGCCTTCAAAGGGAGACAGCAAACATATATTTGAAGTGACAAACCTGTCAGAAATTGAGATCTGCGTGAGATGTTTGCTTTCGTTTTACAATATAATACAACCGGTAGACCTTGTGATACAACTGAAAGTTATTGGTCAAAGTGAACCTAAAAACGACCGGTCTCCCAGAAAACCCACAATGTTAAGAAACAAGATGATATAATTGTTATACAAATTCAACTGATGGAGTCAAAGTTATGTTAACTTAAACTGAAAGTGTCACAGGTATAATACAAAATGAAGCCTGTGATCCTGTCAAAATCTATGGCAAACGGGAACACTGATGATAATGATGATGACATAGTCATTAGTGGAGGTTGGTGTTATAGTGAAAACTAATAAGTAAGCCTGATCGACAATTTAAATTCAACCGATAAGTGTTCTTGATAATATGACAAAATTCGAAACACGAACACACACACACACACACACACACACACACACACACACACACACACACACACACGAACGCGCGCAATATTCTGTTTGGTATGGAGAGCATGGCTGAAAAGTGATTTTGTAGACAACTGCCTCCCGCCTTCAAAATACCTTGCTGAAAATAACAGTTAATTTATCCGTACTTTTAGTTCCACTCTTCTCCTCTGAATTATACCTTGTATCACTATTTTAAGGGAATAATTATCATTAAAATAATATTAATTCTGTGGTATAGAGATGACACTTGGATAACTTCACCGAACAGTTTTAGGCTTACCTTCAGAAGGACGGACTCGCGCGTCATATGCAGTCATCAGCTGATTCAGTACATCGCCACTGAAAACAAAGCTCGAAAATGAATTCTAAGATCGCTGTATAGAACTGGACGAAACATGCTGATCAATGAGATTTTTTATCAGTAATATTAATTACCCATCCCACCTAAGAAGCTGTACGGTAATCGATGAAAGAACCTTCCATTTAAAGACCCGATTCCCCGTTAAAGAAGAACCGCGCAAAATGAAATAAATAAATAAACAAATAAATAAATAAATAAATAAATAAATAAATAAATAAATAAATAAATAAATAAATGTGAGATGTAGATTTTATCAGTCAACTTAAGTTTTATTTAGTTCCCATAAATAGGCTGAAGAAAAGAACTCTAGGGGTTCCATCAAACATTTGAATGATATTCAAAATTAGGGAAACCATATATACATTGATATATATATATATATATATATATATATATATATATATATATATATATATATATATATATATATATATATTGGGGATCATGTGATTAGAAGGGTGTGTTTGAACCATATTATATGAAAAAAACAACAAACAAATAAAAAACAACAACAACAACAACAACAACAACAACAACAACAAAACCTTAAAGGCATAAAAAAACCAAAACAAATACCCCTCCCACCACACACAAAACCACCCACTCACCCCCCCCCCAAGAAAAAAAAACTGTCAAAAAATTATAAGTAAACAGTTTTCATCGGATTGCTACCGGCGACTGCCCTCTGGGCATTCATGTGCTTCAGACCTCTACCATTGCCATCAAGAAAGATCAGCTCAAATTGACATAATTATATAAATGTAATAAATTGAATTTTATATCAGAAAAGGCTGTACATTAAAATTTAATAGGCAGTCTGTTCTTAGGTTGAACATAAAAGTTGCGAAAAATGGAAAGATGCATACACATCATTGACAAGTGTCGCCCACGCCCGGGGCTACAAAGAACCACAAAACTATCGCTATTGCAGACAGATGCTTGGACTGCCTGCAGCATATTTGCTGCCCGGGGGAGTCATCATACACACACAGGTTGTTTTCCCTAAAACAGTCTTCGGGCGATGGTCCAGATTGCCCACACTTATGTCGTCCATGCTCATCCATATATCACAGTCACTTCATAATACCGGTTATACAAATAGGCAAAACGTGACCAACATGCATGCAGTGATCCGTGCCTGGATAGGCCAGCGCACTGTGAGTGGTCTTCCAAAGCAGGTTTTGCTATGTAAAGATTTCTAAGGTACAGTACTAGCACTCGGGTTGGTAACGGAAGTTGAATAAGTCCCGCATTCCCGCAGAACGCTGCGGGGTCATTATGCAAAGAGGGTGCAGAGGCAGTCAGGCTCATCCTGTCCATTCCCTTTGATGTTTGCATGATAAAATGGGTAAGGAGTTTATGCTTCTTACTCTTCATAACCTCTTCATTTGTGCACGGTGGTCACTATTTTGTCCATCCATCATGTGATCTACATGCATGTAGATACATTCACACACACGTACATTCATGTATCCGGTCAAAGTTTGTTCAATACAGTACAAACTAACGGTATCACAAGTGAATCAAGTTTTAACGTTTCATTGTAAACTTCATTTCCTTCCAATCACACACTGAAGGCCATGCTTGGATAATTTCTGCATAAAACAGGCGGACTTGTGACTGTTTTCACCATAATGCCATCAAAACTTGAAGAATTCAGCAGGCTCCTGTACACCGTTGGCCTCATGAATACAGTGTGGACCACTTGCTGAAATGTACTCATCGGCTGATAGACCAGTGGAGTTTATCATTTGAATGTGGGGAAGCGGGGACAGGAGCGAGTGTAATTTCTGCTGAAGCATGTGTTCTGTTTCACCAACAAGTTCCCAGGTTTTATAAGCAATCCCTTTTTAGAAAGTACAATTCGGTAAGGGCATAGAAGCTGGTAACAACACGTAAAACAATTGTATAAGTATACACAATAGGATATTGTATGATTTATGAGAAATTGATAAAAAGTAAATTGGAATCATTGCTCCTAATTTGAAATAAAAAGAAATGATGCAACCCAAATCACATTTGCGCATTACTCCTGAAAGTGTGTCGCATTCCGCTCAGAAACTTCATTGAAAGTGACTGTGGGGGAACATAAATACCATGCAGTACATCTTAGAGATTGTGGCTGTGCTATTTAAAACACGAATCAATTGCTGGTGCTTTGTTTACTGTAAAGTCACTTTAATTTCGTCGCATCAGTATTTTTGCTAATTTCAGTAATGGCACAAAACTATGAAAATGTAACGATAATGAATCATAGAGTATTTTGATTGGAACTGTGTCCGAAACAGTGAAAATTTCAGTTGAATGCTCGAAATGCAAGAACCCTAAAAGCTTAAAGACGTAAGAAATGTTCGTTTACAGTATTCCATAATGACAATACGTGGACTGACGGAAGAACTATCATTCGTTTCCATGACAATCACATATAGTACCTTTACCCACAAGTGATGGTACTGCAGCAACCTGACTGGAAAAATATCAAACACTTGTGGGGTCGGCAATTTGTTTACATATATCTCGAGTAAGAAATTTTGAGGACCCGATTTTGCATGCTTTGGGAAAAATTTCTCTCTTTCTCACTTACCAGCCACACCCATCCAAATACTACTGTGGAATGAGGTGACGTGCGTTCTGTCATTTCAAGACAGGAAGGGGGGGGGGGGGGGCAGAGGCGTAAACTCCTCGTACTCCAGTCGTAACAAAGTTTTGACAATGTTTTTGTTGTCATCTGCAATAGAGTGGTTGGAAGCTCGAACCTCAATGACGACGATGCTACCAATTTAGATCTGGTGGGCGATGTACCATGTCAACATTCGAAACCCCGATATATTAATATAATTATAATATTTCATCTCCAAATTAGTACGAATTTCCCTATTTCAATCAAATGCAGAGTCGTTTAATCACAGGGCACAAGACTTGAAAACACTTCAAGGAGTTTCGAAACAATTATATTCCAAACCGAAGAGACATTTTCACCTATTCTCTAGATCCATCCTTCGATGACCATTCGCAGTTGGCATTCCTGTCAACAAAGCTTTGGATACCGTTGCAATGCGGGACAAAATTTATCTTTTTGATCCTGCTCAACAAAATGTATTGCGATTTTCAGCAAATTGCTACAAACTTAATCACACGTTTGGGATGTACCGAGCACATTCACACTTTGTATCAAACATCATTGATCTTTGGTACACAAGTGAAGCAAAACATTAAAAAATCCAAATATATCCTATAGTATAGTATACAATGCGACACAAAATGGGATATAATGAGATAAAACAGTGTATGGGACATAATGAAACTTATTTTTGATGCCAGAGATGCAAATGGAGTGCAAGAATATGGGGAAATGTACTGAATCGGACCACAGCCTCAACACAATGCTTTTGATCATCATTAGTCCATACAAAAAAGAATTATACCAATTTACAGGTATATTAAAACATAAATAGGAAAATATCTGGTGTATCTCTCTCTCTCTCTCTCTCTCTCTCTCTCTCTCTCTATATATATATATATATAATATATATATGTATAAAAGGTGGGGGGGGGGGGGGCGAACTGCACACAAGCACAAAAACAAACTACGCCCCCTAAACAGTTTTGTTCACTTAGCATAATGTGCCTTCAAGGCATATCATTTGCGGACTATGTAGCCATTCTATATGGTATCCAGAATGTCTTATTGTCTATTCAAATTTAAGAATTTGTGATATATAATTACTGTAGAGATGGACAGAGCAGGGCATGTTGATACATTCCCCACCCCAAAATCAAAACATTACGAAAGTAGTGCATCGCGTTATCCCATTTTACCCAGTGTTCCATTGTGTCCCGAACTCCATTCCGAGCCTCGCAGCCAATGCCTGCCAGACAGACGGCTCTCTCGTGTTTTCTCCGCTCCACATGCAACAGCGAAAACACGACCCTTGGTCCACTTAGGAGGCAACTGACAGAGAGTTTTGGCAATAGTCTCTACAGAGGATCGGAATTGTACTAACCTGTGTGCTGTAACTTGTTGGCCTGGGATACCCTGAGACTTTGCACGATGATACAATCCAAACGTGGAGATAAGAAGCAAGAACGCTGCAGTATTCATCACTGAAATAAAGAATTCAAGTGGACTTTTTTCATGTCGTCCATTTTTATATGGCGGCAACTCATAATGCATGCCAGTGTCAAAACGTAAAGTCTGTTAATTTTGAGATTGAAAAAAAACCCCAGAATGATAGCAACATGAAGCTCACTGCAATTTGAAAAAAAATATGTCAGCTGCATTACATATGCTCACAAAAATTGTATCGTCTTTTCGATTTTTTATCAAACTTACTCTTTGCGCGGTTAAACAGCGTGATCTTGTAAATCAGCAACTGGGAAACAATTACATGAAACTGAAATTAATTTTTACAGGCATAAAAAGAAAGTTATAATCATCAAATATATATGCTCTATGAAGATCATTTAAAGAAACTGTTGCACAAAACACAAATCTGTACTTACGTGCCATTTCTATGTGTGTCCGACAAGTCCGCAGCTCTGTTGAAATTGTTGCACCCCACAAAAACGCAGAAGGTGAGAATGATCTGTCTATATGTATAATGCATACATTCCCTTCCAAAAATTATGATTATGGAATGCCCTGTCCGTTTTTATTGTTATCATAAGGTAATAGATTCAATAGGGTATTGTTCCTGCTTACAATTACCATGACTCGAATGTCATGGCGCAGGTAGCTGCTTAACCCACTCCGCGCCACGTTTTGCAGGTTTCGGTCAATGGTCTTAATTGCTGTTGCCAGGCAAAGAATGCTCCAAAAGACACAAGACAATGTAAAAATCACGGCTTCATGCATGTGAGCGTTTGATTGAAAGCTCTTTTATGTAGAATTTTAGTTGACAATCCTGATTTAATTCAAATCAAATGTAGGAAAGTCCGTCTCCAACACAGCATGGGTTAAAATAATATAAGGCCAAGGAAGCATAGATGTGCAACTGATGTTAATATATGACAATGTCAAAACGGTTTAACCTGCTACAGTGTTCAGTGGAGGAGACAATTTGACCGACGTCATTTTGTAGAATTTATTGTCAAAAATTATGCCTCTGGCTATTCAGATTCGTCATCATTAAACCGTCATTCTAAGTAGATAGCTAATTACAAAGAGTGCCTGGTTTGCACATTAGACGTAAAATATAGTGCTTTATGTTTTGTGTCAGTCATGTTTTGGGAAATAGTGTGACAGTTTAAAGAAACCTTATACACGAAACTAAAGAAAATGTTGCTGCGCTAACGCCACGCTAATCCAAACGTAAAGAACACTACACTGCCACGCACCTTTGACATGTAGTATTGCCATACTAATATAGATATACGTAAAGCTCATGTATATTTTAAACCTGTCTTCATGTATTATAACGTAATTAATGACTTTAAAGTAGCTAATTTGGATAAAATTTGCACAAGCGTGCATAAATGTAACTCGTGCTGGAAGGTTGTGTTGCCCCGCGGCAGTCAGCGTTTGTAACCTGTATAACCGGCATTGCTTAACATAAAGGTATTGTGCTGCGATGAGCGCATAGTTGCTGCCAAAACACGCACTGTTGGCTTTTATGTGTACGCACAGACTGGAAATATTTTCAGGATTTTCTGAATCATACCAGAACGTGCTGGAAATGGCTGTCTGGTTTCAGACATTTATCATGGATGTTTGGGTCACGCTTTCTTGAAACCATTTCTTTGTTTCATTTTAACCCTTTCAGTGCTGGGGAAGACACTGAGTCAACAGTTTTCCTGGTCGCGCTATTGGTGTATTCTCTTTAACCCTTTTCATTCTCCTTTAGATTATTTTACGTTTGTCAGAATAGATGCAAAGGTTTATTTTCTAAAACATAGTTAACACTTTCCCGCTCAAATCGGCCGAATGTAAATTGCCGTCTGCTTTACTCTTTTCAGTTAAATTTCATATCAATAGAAAACATTGTGGCAAAGAATTGTAAGTAAACCCTATCATAAATGCACGCCCAGGTCAACAGCTTTCCTTGGCCCGGGTTGGGCGCAATTAAATTTCATATTAAAGGAAAACATTTTCGCTAAGATTTGTAAATAGGACCTATTACAAATGCATACCCGAAGTCAACAGCTTTCCTTGGCCTTGGATGGGTGCAATGCGTTAAACCCGCGCCAAGGAAATCTGTTGACTCAATCTTATTCTGACCAGGAAAGGGTTTATGAAAAAAATATGAAAAGGGGACAATCCATATACGAATCCACTTGTACATGAAAAAGGTGTAAAAAGTAGGTATCGCTTAAACATCAAGACAAATTACGCGAAGGGAAACGTCACATTACAGGGACAGACATAGCGACAACTCCAAGTTTGAGATTAAAACAGCAGCAGGACATTACACATAGAATAAATTTGAAAAACACCTTCGTTTTAGACATAAGATCGATAAGACGAGATGGTATTTATTATTTATTGGGGGAAGAAATTGGTGACTTGTATGCGTGTAGGTAAAACACACAAAATATGCTGAAATCATTTTATGTTGTTTTTTGTCACATTATAATAAATACATAAATTCACAAGTAAAAACCTGTACCTCTAAATTCAGGAATTTCTTTAAAAGATTTTAAAATTTATTTACTCCCTGATACATATTTGTATATTACCTCTAATTACTTTCTGGTCAGAATCAAACCATTGTGTCTAATTCAGGTTATTTAAACATTCTTTTCTCACTCAAGTTGTGATGGCGCACTGATGGAGGTATTATTTTATAAAAAAATCATATCTGATCAATAATATTACATACATATATTAACTAAAAATTGAAATGCTGTAGTATACACATGTTAGAGACTAATTTTAGATAGGGTCATTATTGCATGGCATCTTATAATCATGGTAATGACCAAAGTTCGTTCATGAAAACACACACTCACACACACATATGAATATGAATATAAATATAAATATAAATATAAATATAAATGTAAATGTAAATGTAAATGTAAATATAAATATGAATACAAATACAAATACAAATACAAATACAAATACAAATACAAATACACATACAAATACAAATATAAATATAAATACAAATTTAAATATAAATATAAATGAAATAAATGTAAATATAAATGTAAATATATGTTTCCAAATATGCACACTTGATATACTGCATATGGTCATCTGGGGTTGATGTATGAGAGCAAAACTTCGTTTTGGTGACATTTCATTCACTGTGTCAGGCTAAAATCTTTCAGCTACCTACTCATACATGTATGTTACGTGTCTGTATGCTGCCAGTTTGCCTGTTGTTTTGACATAGTTTTGGATTGCATCAAAGATGATTTCATTTTGTTGAGTGGTATGCCTTTCTGAATCATGGACTAATGTTGGTACAGTAAACGATGTAAAGGGAGTAATGTAATTTTGTCCACTGATGTATGTCGTTTTGTGTACGTAAAAAAATCGCAAAAACAGTGGAAAACATCTTCATTTTCGTTATAATGGGTACAGCCAGCATTTTTTCCCTGCTGTGGAATAGTTTATTGACACATCTTGTTTCTTAATGTTGCTTTTATTAAACTCTACAAGGCTTTTGGGATTTCGACTGTCTGAAGACGAATTTATTCCACAGTGCCACAGTCGTGTTGCAGATAAAACCAAAACAGAACAAAGCAAGCAAGCAAACGAACCCCCCAAAACAAATAAAAATCTCAATAAACAAACAAACAAGCAAACAAACAAACAAACAAACAAACAAACAAACAAACAAACAAACGAATGAATGAACAAACAAACAAGCAAACAAATAAATAAATAAACAAAAAAGCAAAAGAGACAAAACCAACCAGCCCAAAGAATCGAATAAATTTCTTCGGGATTGAAAAAGTTACAGGTTCGCACTGTATCTGACATTTTTTCCATTTCTTGCTGACGTTAACAGGACCAAGTGAAAGATAAGTTAAATAATGCAAATCGTCCCTGGTATAGTTGTAACAAAGAAGATAAATTTACTTTTTTTTTTTGTACGGAGAACTGTTTCCTGTTAAACAGGCCAGTTTCCGAGTTTTCTGCAGTGCAGATAATCCTCAACCTGGTCTTGTTTGGTGACAGGAAGTATATGCAGTTTTCAGAACCAGTTTCTTTGTACAATGAATTGTGATTAGTTTCAAAAGTGGCTGCAGGAAAATAATTCTTACTGCAGCTAGTTTGGTATTTTCCAAGTGTTGGGACTGCTGCAAGGCGCAGTTGTCCCAAACTGGAGATTCATGATCCAGGAGAGCCTCAATGAAGTAATATAGAGAATTTCTGAAGGTTTTCTATTTACCGTTGGCAGACCTCTAGTCCTTTTCGATATATTAAGACCATGCTAGATTTGATAGAATTATCAGCATTCTGACTAGCGTTTTATTCACCAAAAGTAGGATTCCTATTCCAGGACGCTACCGTACTGCCAGATTTTACAGCGTTACATGACACGGAGACATTGCTGCGATCAATCCAAGACTTCGAACCAACTCCTAGAGAACCAACAAAAAGTACCTGAATCTACGTGTGATAATAATAAGGACTCTTTGATAAGTTCTCAGGTAAATTGTTTCCTTACAAAGATGGATGGAGAGCTGCACAACCTGGCCGTTACGTGGTTAAAGAGAGAAAAAAATCCATGATATTGAGCAGGTGCCACCAAGGAAAGTTTAAAAAAAGAGTAATGGCCTCATGGCGAATGAATGCGAAGAAGGCTTTCATGGGCACTGCTCCTTCATTCTGTAGACCTGTAGGTTAAAGTTCAAAGAACCACAGTCTTAAAAGCATGGTACCAGCTCACATGTTGTTCAATTGTGTCCTTTTGTCGTTTCCAGCGGCTGTATATTTCTGTATAAACCGTGCTGTTTGTGCGATCCAGTTTCCTTGAATTATTTGAATATACAACAGAGGTCTACTTATTCCAGAGTTCTGCATGGAATTAGCCTCGGTGACACAAGTACAAGGTCTAGTTAAATCATAGCATGTTACTCTAATATCTTCTTGCATGTCGACTGCTTAACAACAAGACTGATGGAATGAGCAACCATGTTGACCGCGTTATCACCAGGCATGATGCGGATTGTGATGCTGATAAGGCCACGTTATCGCAGCAAAAAAAAAAAAAAAAAAAAAAAAAAAAAAACTTTCTCAAAAATGTTGATTAGGGCCCTGGATGATATGGGTCTGTGTTTTTTTTAGTGGTTCGGCGAACCTTGATCAAAGATAAGTTCCACAGATGCCCTTTTCCATTGCCTGAGAAATGTTCATTAATCCAGAGAAATGACAGAACATTTTTCACAGTAGAAGCTTTATCTCTGTCCAAACGTGCACTGCTACTATTTAGACCGTCTGCGTCACAGATGCTCACGATGTTAAGGCTCCAAATACCTCAGTGTTGGTAATGGTCACCAGTCTGTTTATATTGTTATTTCTTTGTGCTGGAAGTGAGAAGTTTTGTGTCATTTAATAACTTAGGATTTGGCTTTGTTGTCTGTAGATGTTTCATTTTCGTGATATTTGGAATTTTATTAACTTACTCACGCCCGTAAATGCTCACAATTAAACACACGAATCCAAAGTACAACATGTGAAATAAAATATTTCTTGAATATTTGAAAGATATTCCCGCAAACAAAGTTATGCAAATCTGTCTGGTGTCGAAAACACCCCCTCCCCCCAAAAAAGACCCCCCCCAAACAACAACAGAAAACAAAAAAACCAAAAAAAAAAACAAAAAAACAAAACAAAAACAAAACAAAAAACAAAGAAAAAAAAAAAAAAAAAAAAAAAACAAAAAAAAAAAAAAAAAAAAACAGAAAAAGAAAAAGAAACCAAAAAAACCCAAACAAAACGAACCCCCCCCAAACAAAACAAAAGACCCCTCCCCCCACAAAAAAAGAACAACCTCCCCCCACAATCCTATAAAGACCTTGCCGCACAGGTCGTCGGTATCGGATCTTATGGTGATATCAGGAATTGGATATGTGCCTTGTCTGCCATTGAAAGGAACGCGGGGAAGTTGATAGATATTAAAGAGTAAAGGAATTTTCTTATAGTGTCATATTAATTACACGTAAAAGGTATTAGTTTCACGTATTCGGCTGGAATATCAGATGTTTCATTTTTGAATTGAAAGAATTTGATTGCCACCAACGTTTTATCCTTTGCCTTTTATTATTGATCGATTTCCCAAAATTTTATAGCTTTCTAATACGGCCAAAAAGTGGGTGTCTCAGTTCGACCAGAGACGTTGTTTGATCGAGCATGAATATGTTCCACTTTCTGCCTGGCAGTGCGGAGGGACGATGTATATCATCCGTTAATTGTTCATTTTCAAAGCCATGCAGGTAATAACAAGAACACCATAGTTAGGCAGCAAACGTTTAATTACTATCAAAATAAACCTAAATGGGAATCAGCAAACTACAAAGTACTCAAAAATATGTGAAACAAAGACATACATATCACGGTTTTTAACAAAATGTATGGATAGTAAAAGTAATTGTAATGTAAGACGCGCCAAATATAGGGGTTGGCTTGTATAATGTAGTATGAGCTGCCAAACCTAGGAAATAATGTAGGGAAAAGTAAAAATACAGTTAAAAGCGCACGTCGGGCCAAGACCGCCGCGACTTCAGACAAATAATTTCAAAATGAGCAACTTACTAACTTATTTACAGCTCCTTGGTCGCTTCCATGCAGGTATTGGACAATTTCTTGTAAGTAGAATCAACGTGGTCCAATTAACGACCATTTATTTCTAAAATCAACTTCGTCGTAATGTCACCATACTTGGGCATTCTGAATTTACGTCAGTACTGTAGACTCTTGTAAAATGATGTTGGACAATAGGTGCGGGGCTGTTTTGGTCGGTATCATTCAACATGGAAGCAACGGTAAGTATACGGCCAGGTCCTTGAATCAAACATGGCGAAATATGGTACTCTTGCTTTAAAGGGCACGCTCATGTCCTCTAAAAATTCAGTGAGATTGATTTGCAAGAGGGGGTCGTTATATGTCTGGAATAAGTATTCGGGAAATTAGAATGCTTGTCCCGTCTTGAGTGTCGTGCAGTGCTACGCAGTATAATGGACTGCGGTCTTTCGGGGAACTAGATGGCGCTATGAACCTGATCACACGTGTGAAGGATGTTCTCAGGCAAATTGTCATTTTTTGTGTGTGTGTGTGGGGGGGGGGGGGGAGTGAACTGCTGTTTTTGTCATGATCAAGCATGAAGTGTAAAAACTGTGGCAACACGCTGGATGTCACCGATGCAACTTTAAAATTTAATTGAATGTTGAATTTATAATAACCTTGGCATGACAATCTGTTACAACCATGACAAACCATTCAAATTCAGTGCCTGTTTTGTCTCAATGTCACAATGCGGCCGTGACTGGGACTGTACCAAGCATAAACAACAAAGTGTGTGCTTCCTCAACAAAAGGTCAGACAGGATGGCAGGGTGATCCACGTGGGGATATTGTGGTGCAATAACGACGACAAACTTGCAATGCTCTTCCTGCTTCTACTTACTAGTATCATAAAGTGCCAAACACTGTATACATAATGACAATAATGACGGTTTCACGATCGTTCAGCACAAGAGGACAAAGCTGTCTGTCATAAGGGCTGCAAAAAAACCACCAGGCGACTTGTGGGCATTGTCCCCAGAGAGGGAAAGAAACCTCGGGCGGTTGCCGATGTATCTGTTCCATGCCTTGTCCCGGGAACGACAGGTGACGAATCATGTAACTACCTGTGGATATTACGGCCTATTGTGAAAAAACTGGAAGCAAAATACGACTCATACGCATCATTGAAAATATGCTTGGAAATTAAATATATGAAAACTTTATAAAAATGAGTCAACATGGCCACAGCATGTTTTTGTGCGAAAATTCTATTCACGTAGAATTTAGCCATAAGATGGTTCCTATTTCTTGTATTGGTATTTTTATATATTTCTAAAGATAGATAAAATAAGAATCACAGCTTACAATTGCAAGTCAAAACATTCATCGGCTGATAATAATAAATGTGCACGAGCTACGTAATACTTATAATATTTATCTTCAACAGGAACACTGGCTTGCTGATGGCAATATTCCCTTTTTATCTGGTATTCATAATTTTGACTCATTCCGTGTCTCAGTCATGAACTCTGCTGACAAGCTACATCGAGATCGACCTGATGGTGGCACAGCCATTGTGTAGAGAAAAGCAGTTGGTGATAGGATCAAGATTGAAACTTTTGATGACTCTAGTGTAATTGGTGCTAACATTGATCTTGATTCAACCATATTGCTTCTATTATGTGTTTATAGTTTTGTATGCATTAACGATAACTATAGTGAGTTCATTGATTATCTTGGGAGGATTCATGCTATTGTTGAAACATATGAAACAACAAATGTTGTGATCATGGATGACATAAATACAAATACTTCTATGTTTGGTGAGGAATCAAGGGCCTTCTGTGACGAGCATGGTATATTTTGAGCGACGTGTTTAAGCTCGGTATGAATTTGGAGTGCTTTTACGTATAATGGTGCTGTCCATTGTAGGACCTCTAGATTGGGTCACTGTATTTCAACTTAAAACGCTCATGATTCATTACAGGATATACGTATATTTTACGACTATATGTTGTCAGGTCACTTTCTTATGTTTGTTACAGGCATTGTTGATTACCTCCCAGTCCTGACAAATCACAGTTTAGTTTAAACATATTTATTTCAACTGGATCGCCCTATAGTACATCGAGATGTCACTTATCGAAGGGTTCTCCAGAACATGGAGTGACGCACAAAATGTATATTACAAAAAACACAGGACAAAACAAGAACAAAGTTACAGTAGCGGCCTTACACAGAAAAGTTGACAGGGCTGGGGCAAACAATTACAAGCTTTAGAATTACAAGTTTTTTCCGGTAAGTATTTATCTCATATTGATATGGCAACGGAGGTTCTGAATTGTAAAATCCCATTATATACTGATAAAGATGACAAGCAGTGTATAGATGAGTTCGCCCTTAATCAATAATATTACAAAAGCTGTATATCAGGCAGGTGTCCAATCAATTAGATTGTGTGAAAAATGTATAAACTACAAACAGGTCCCAGGATGGTCTTTTGTCTTCCACCGTAGGTGGGAGTATTGGTTGTGCTGATATTGCTAATGTGGGCTGACTATTATGAAAATGCACTAAATAGTGTCTTTAATAATAGTCATAGAAGGTCTGTGTGCTGAAAAGTGTCAACAATCCTATTCTCAGATCAAATGCAAGTGTCTTACAGTGAGATTGTCTCGATTATCAAGGACATTCCGTGTGGTAAATCAACCGGACCAAACGGTATTACTGCCGAGAACCTTAAATACGCCAGCGATAAAGTTTCAGAGTTTCTTGCAATGTTATACTTAGTGCCAGCTGAACACACTATTATATTCCACCTGACATGACGTCTTAGTTCCCATGATCAAGAACAAAACTGGTGACTTGCCGATATGGACAATTATCGGCCAATTGCTCTTGCCATAAATTTTTCTAAATGCTTGAAAATGTTTTACTGAGCCGCGGTATATGGAAGTTGTACTGTTCAATAATTCACAAAACCTTGGGTTTTGTAAACTACCCAGGATAGCAAAATAATTATCATAATTTTAAAGATTTTTGTCAATAATATGCACAAAACCCTGGGTTTTGTTACAGTACCCATAGTTTTGTAGACCAAACCTTAAATTTTATTCGCAAAACCCGGGGATTTGTGCACAAACTCTGGGTTTTGTAACAAAACCTGGAGTTTTGCTTTGTAATTCAAGCTTTTCACAAAACTCACCGTTTTGTTTCAAAACCCTGAGTTTTGTCATGATAACCATGGGTTTTGCAGTTGTTTTGTTCAATAATTTGCAAAACCCAGGGGTTTGTGACGTCAAAAATCCCACGGTTTTGAATAATTAGCAATACATAGGGTTTTGCAATGTACCGCCAAATTGGTCATGTGACTACACCAGCCACTCACAACAAGCCTTTCATCATGTAATTCGATGCCCAAATTAGATAAGAATAAAATATTCACTTCGCCGAAGTTTGGCAATTCTGCATGTAACCCCTTCACTGTCCAAACTAGTTTATTCCTCCGTGGTCTAACTTGCTGAACTTATTGAAAACAAAGATCACGCCAAGATGGCAGATGTCGGAAAACTTTCACCGATTCGCAACTTAAACGTCACGTATTTTATCACTGTGTGCAGTTCATGAGCTCATATTTTGGGTACTAGAAGAGAAAATATGTGAGATGTATAAGGTATATGTGTTTTCAGGAAATATAATACATTAAGGTGGAAGCTGTGAAGCTAGTCTGCAGTGAAACTGCCAACTTTGGATCAATTTTACCCATTCATTTTTTTTTCACAAGTACATTAAACATATATATTTTCTGATTGCTACATCTCCATAGAATTGTATCCATAGGTTTTTTTTTTTTTGCAGGATTGAAAGTTTTTGAGATTTTATACCATTCTTTCTGACTTTGTAGGATTTTCACATTTTTCGCACAGAAGTCGCACAAAATTGTTTTTTTTTTTTTCAAGTTGTAATCAGAAGAAATTGAAAATATATATCCATGTCCAGGATCGAATTCAACGGTGAGTCCTGAAATAGCATAAGCAAAAAGTTATAGAATTTTTATGTTGGTCTTAGCAAGTTGTTCATTTTCTTTCTCAAAATTGCTCAAAAAGTCATGGAGGGGGTAGTCAGGAAAAAAATCCTGGAAACCGCTTCTGGATATGATATTTTTCTTTTGATGTCCGTTGATTTTTATGTGATAGAACAATTCGTTTGTTTGTGAGGCCGAATACAAATTGCATAGGTTGTGCAAAAAACAGTTCCGAGAAAATTGCGTTGAAAGAAAATGCTGCCAATTCTTATGTATTTATGACTGTAATATTACACTACCTCACTTCTTCTGTCCTGTGTTTTTATTATTGTATGAAATAAACATTAAAAAAAGCATATTTTGTGGCTTAAACTTCGACTTTTTTTTTCAATTTGGGAACATCAAACGTAACCACACTTGGCTTGTTTGGGTGTGGGTTCACATGCGGCTTTCCACATTTGGGACCCATTAAGTGGATTGTGCTAATTTACTTTTACATCAATAGAGAATTTCAAATTAGTTTAACCAATGGTGGTACTAGCCCTTTCTTCTCTCCATGGCTAATGCTTTCCTGTTCCCTATGAGTGACCCTTGTCAGTGACTCACCTGGTCGTTAGAGATCATGGACCAATGACTGTGCAAACAATGTCACGATTCATAATCATGCCCATGCAAACAAAGGCCATGTGGTCAGAAATGCAAAAACTGTTCAGTGTAAACAAAAGTTTTGAGCTCAATTTTCTCATATAAATTTTTTGTTCACACATCTGGTTTTTTGGGATCATGTATCAAACTATCAAAATATTAAAAAGTGATTAGCGGTTATCCAACGGTGCTGGCTTCAGATGTTCTACCTTAAGACTGAATATGTGCGACCATGCTCCCGACCTGGAGGGTTAGCGGCGTAAGGCGTCTGATCTGTCGCGTAGCTCTAGAACCTACGGAACGTTGTGCCACTGCCTGCAGTGATTTGACCGTTTATTACAAAGTGGCTGATACATCACATTGTGGTGATGATTATCTCAACATGACTAAGTCTGACATTTTTACATGGTATTCTTTAACTCCACATTCATTCCCACCATTCAGAATAGGACAGGTCACAATTAGCAATTTTATGTGTATTCAGCTGAATACACAACCCAATACACAGAAAATCCATGCAGGCCAGATGTGTATATTCCCACTATATTCTATGTTAATGTACCATTTAATAAGTTCCTCAGTTTTGCAGCTGAGGTTATAAAAATTTATGTGAATATTTAAGGTATTAATGAAAATTTACCACCGAAAATTTGATCTTTCTTGCTACAGCAGTTTCAAAGTTACTTGGGTGCAAATTACAATGGAAAGTAAAGGATATACACAGACCTAGCCCGCCTGCCTACAGAGGTATCTGGTGAGAACCCTACTGAACTAATTAATCTTGACCACAGCTATTATTGCATCTTGTGAAAGCATGGACCTAGCACGAGGCTCGCTTATACCTGCATGGTGAAAGATACTTTTGAAGCTCTCCAAAGGTGTAAATCCCGTCTGTGACGGCATGTCCCTGCGGCAGTAATTTTAAGTTTTTGTCAAAGCAGGCAATTTGTTTCCGGGAATAATTTTTCCCCATACAAACTACCATTTCCCAGTACTGAGTTGCAATTTTCATGTTTTTTGTTGACGGGCACTGCAAATAACACAGGATTCCCTGGCATCTTGTCATGGTAGGTTTAGGAGCACGGCGATACACCGGTTGATATATAAACACAACACAGCTAAAAGCAAAAATATCCTCATCATGCAGTATAGAATTTAATTTTAGACTATGCGCGTGTTAACCAATAATAATGTTAATGATTACACAAATTGAACCACTTGTAGTTTGGCACTATTTTTAAGTTGAGTAGCTCATCAAGTAACAGCTGTCATGATTAGTTGGCTACAAAACCCAGGGTATTGCACTTTGTTTTCAAAACCCTGGATTTGTGACGTCACCATACCCAGAGTTCTCCAAACTTACAAAATCCAGGGAGTTGATCTATTGTTTCAAAATTTACAAAACCTTGAGTTTTGTGGACAGCAAAAACATAGGCTTTGGTCTGTTGTTTCAGAGTGTTACAAAACCCAAGGTTTTCTGGCAAAACCGAGGGTTTTGTAATCAAAATTCATAGTTTTGCACTTAAACTGTGGGTTTCCTGCTATAAACCCAAGGTTTTGCTACAAAACCCAGGGTTTGGTACCTAAACCCCGAGTTTTGTTCATGAAACCCAGGGTTTTGTCTAAAATCATTAAAATTCAATAACTAAGGAAAGCCCAGGGTTTTGTAACAAAACCCTGGGATTTGCTAATGAAAGCAAGGATTGTGCGCTAAAACGTATGGTTTTGTCAGCAAAACTCAGGGTCTTGCCACAAAACCCAGGGTTTTGTGACCAGGGTTTTGTGAACTATTGAACAGTACCACTTCCATAACCGTGAAGTGTTATCTTAGCACATGGTCAAGCCTTTAAAAGGAACCATGGCACGGACTGTGTATTTATGTCCTGAAGGAAGTTGTTAGCTTCTTTTATCTCATAAGGTAGTCCCATTTTCTCTGTTTGGCTAATGAGAGAGAGACCTTTGATAACGTCAATCAATGGAAACACCTAGGCTTCCTAAATTATTAGATAGGCAAGTATCTACTTATATTGCTAAACTGATAATGGTCTGGTTTGCAACACTGAAGTTTTGAGTAAGATGGGGGTCTGCCACCTCAAACTTCTCAGTAAAAAAAAAACGTGCTACGTCAAGAAGGGATAACCTCTCTTCGGCTCTTTAATGTGTATATACATGTACATGATCTTAACATACAACTGGGGAGGAGAGGGCTGGATGCAATGCAGGTGACACATTTATTAATAATCTTAGCTATGCTGAAGATATGGTGCTTATTGGTCACTCTGTTGGTTGGTCCCATTTCCATGGAATGGTTTATCTTTGGTGTTGATGTGGGCGACGTAAAATACGAATACTGGTCATTTAGCCTGTGCATTAAGAAATACGATATTAATACTATAATGATATATCTATGATAAAAACAAAAACAAAAAACATGGTGGGATGTGTAACTACCACGCGATACATATGTGATGTATAACTGTTGGTAGAGACAATCCAGTATATATGTTTCTTTTAAGGCAAATAATAATTTATTTGAACGCACGTAACCGCACTTTCTTAATACTTTAGACTCTTGTATTTAAAAACAAACAAACAAACAAACAAACATACAAACAAACAAACAAAGAGAATTTTGTTTCAAGCTCGCTTACATATTGAACTAAGATGAACAACATGGGTTGGTTGAAACATATTTTATTCAAAAACAATTGAGAAACAGGGCTATGCCCTATAACAATCCCTCTTGTACGTAAAATAGTAGAGAAGTTGTACAATTTACAATGAAAGGACACACATTTTACAGGAACACATCACATTACGAAGACCGATAGGGCGGCAGTGCCACACACAGTTAAGAAAGAAGTCACCCGACGCTATACAGATAGTAAAAGAACCTGGCATACGACTTCCAATGCAGTTCCTACATTTGTATAGGAGCCAATGAAAATAAATACACGTTTTTTTTAAAGGGTATAACAGGCAAAAAGATTAATGGCGAAATAAATAATATGACTGAACAAAAGTAGAGAGATTGGGTGAATTGATGGATAAATGGACAGGTAATATTTCTCGTATTTTTATATGTTTTGTATGATGGCGATGTAAGTTGTCAGTATGTAGTTTTTTAATTCTTCTCCGCTCTTCGTATTCAAGTCGTTTGTCCATTGTGTGATGATTTTTTTCAATGGAAGTTAGACGGATAAATACCACATCCGGCCGTTCCGTGGTCATAAAACATATACATATTTAATCTATCGATTGGCCTAATTCCTTTTTCTTGGAGTTCCTCGATTGAGTTGTCAAAGGAAGCGTTAGTCTCAATTTCGATACAGAGAAAATATAGTGTTTGTATTTTCTAAAACAGCATTTGCAACGGTGCGATGAAGAACACTATTTCGTGCCAGACTGGTTAAATATTATGTTTCATTTTTTTTATAACAACAATAACTGGTTCTTTATGCTCGGTTAGGTGTTCAGCGCACAAGCTCTGATCTTTCACAAGGAACGAGTAGGCCGAAACCAACAGATCACATGGAACTTTAACGCCCGGCTTTAATGCAGGATAAAACCACTATATCTGTACCAGTCACTGTAGTAGCGTTTCTCTTGGCACTCGTCCTATTCATGTGTTTAAGCGTTTCATTTTTCCTCTTCTGTTTTCAAGAGGGATCCATATAAGACTGTGTCCTGTTTCCCAATTGAAAAAAAATATGTTTAAACCAATGCAGGATAAAACCGGAGTGCCCGGAGAAACCCTTCGAGGCTGGGCCGGTGTTCGGGAAACCAAGCTACATGCGAAGAGGATATTTAATCTTATGCTAGGTGAACAAATTGTGCCAGCCCTAAGAATCGAACCCAAGTCGCAGATCCAGCTTTCTTATCACCAGACTACACAGCCCCCTGATTCACAGTATTGATATTAGGCCTAACTTTCCAGTAGTTTCAATAATTTATGATTTGTTGAAAACCTTTGGAAGCCTTTTGCGGTTTCTGGAAAGAATGTGCCATCTGCATGCAAAAGCCAGTTCATTTGTTTATCGTACAGGGTAATATGCCACATTCATATTCGGTGCGAGACTGCGTTAACCTGTATTGTTCAACAAGGGAATATCTGTGCGGGCATATCTATGTATAAAGCAGGACAAATCGTGTTGCTACAGCTAATGTAACGACTTGGATTTTTTTCATGAAAAAAAAAATATTCAGACACTTTCTCGACACACCAGTTAAACTTGAAATAATTATTATGTGTTTAACTGAGTATTCTTTATTTCCAGAAATTTCAGTGCCACCGTTGGTGCATCCAGCAGTATGCCCATATCATAACGAATGCTTACTGCCGTTGCCTAGCGACAGGACAAGCGATTTTAGTGAGAAGTTAATATACATGTATCGTATTTTGTTGGTAATAATATCAGCCAGATTGTTTATATACGAGTTAAAAATATGAAGCTAAATGCACACTTCATCTCACTCCTTTTTGTTAATTGATTTCGTCAGAATGACCTAAAAGCTGTTACATGGCATATGTAGAAGGTGCTTTTTCAAGTAAAAGTCATTCATGACACCACATGTATAAACGTGAAACAGCCACGTGGTGCGGCTGTAGCAAGATGGTGCGAAGTTACAATCTGAACCTTATCTATATGCAATTGTGTCACTTGGAACGTGAACAGCTGCTGACTGTTGGATCAGTCGATTACAATACTGCAGACGATGTTAAATAAATGAACTGGCATTTTATCATATAAAGCGCATTATGTTCGTCTCTATTTTTGAGGAATCAGACTGGCTCAGATCAGCTCAACTGTTGCTTACGACCATTTAAACACAACTGAACTATGACGGCTATTTGGCTAAGAATTTTACCGTCAGTTCCCGCATCTCTTACCATGTTATAGACCTACGCACAAGGTTGGTTTGTTGGTTAATGTTTCGAATTTTATCGATCATTTTCGAAATTATTCGAATAATGACAGTATTGGTGTTTATGTCGTTAAAGAAAAAAAAGGAACTCGAGCAATTCACGTATGCACATTTTTTTTTACAGTCTGTCCAGCTGATAAAGAAATAAAGTCTTTGAATCTAACATTGACGTTTCTATGTCATACCATATTCTGAACTTGGTTTCTTTTGTTTTCTCTAATTTTTAACAGGAGGGATTAATATTGGCCTTGCGAGCTACCCATTGGCATAAAATAAAAATATGTTGAAACTTATATTATAAAACTCACAAGTTATGGCCCTTGGCATGACCACATAACAATCTAAATGCGCAACCTTTCACATTTTTGTTCGAATAACGAAAACATTTTCGTCATAAAATTAAGGATGGACGTTCGCGATATGTGTAGGTGTATGCAAAACGGTAACTCCAAGCACATAGTAACAAAAGATGTTAAAAATATGGGGTGTCTGTTCCCTTTCTTACAAGTGTTCTGTATTTTATATCTTTTTCATGAATTGAAAAAAATAATAATATCGGTCAATGATATTCTTCAACATTGTAGTTTTTATTGATTACACATGGGATACTATAGTATGGCTTCAACAAATCTCGCATGAGACATACTTCGTGCTATGATGGAGGGCTTTTGACTTCATTACTGTAGTTTTGCGGAAAATCAATGTAAAATCTTTAACACAGCATTACGCAGGGGATTGCACGAGGACCTTGGGAATAGCGCTCACAGCGTATCGTCGTCAGCTGAGTTGTTTTTGCTGTAAAGATTATTTTGTGACCACTTAGCATGCTGGAAGCGATCAGGGCTGTCTGGGTGTCAGGTATGGTTGCACCGGAAATAACGCATGTGTAGAAGACAAAATGTTCCCGTGACATCCTTTAATGCCAGGCGTGCATGATGTCAGATGACGACCCGTCTTGTGACGAGGCCCTGGTCCGCTACCCTGAACAAGGCAAAAACAACCGCAAGATTTGGATTGTGGTGGCGATTGGCGTTCTGGTGATAGCGGTTGTAATTGCGACTGTGGTCTTTTGTAAACTGCGGAATGCACACGGTGAGTTTTATCATGGTCAAAGATGCAATGAGCAAGATGACAGGACGGGACACATACACATGTATGCCCGGCATATGTGACTTATTCTGAAACAAACCAACGTTAACTTTATTGGATTTATATATGAGCATTTTGTCTACGTGATACCAGCTTGGTTATCAGCATGCGACATTGCGCTCATATATGGTTCAAACACACAGCAGCAAATGTACAAGGCATAAGCAATTTATAGATTTAACAATTATTGAAAATTGGCGTTCTCCGGGACTCTATTGCATATTTACAAGCAAGAAACAAATATCTATATCACATTATAGTATCTTTGTACGAATTCATAGACACGGTGTACTACATTCGTGCCGATTGCTTCGTACATGCTTTAAATTGGACAGCTCTGGAACCACGGTCCCTGAAGAAGGCTATAATGGATTGATGTGAAATCCTGTATATCTCCAGCAATCGATCCAACCAGCAAATTGACCTCTAAAAACAAGCCTGAATAGTGCTTGTGTTATTTCGTCCAGGCTGACACTTACAGATGTCTCAAGAAATCCGCAATTTCGTGGAAATGCTAAAAAAGTGTACAATAAATTGGCAAAACAATAGCCAAAAATCCACGTTTGCACCGCTCTAAAGGTCGCCTTAAAATTATAAACTAAAACCTCATCAGGAATGATTCAGTACTTTTACAATATTCGTCTGATGTGGGTTACGTTGTCATGCAATTCTCTCATTTCCTCTTATGGGAAACAGAGAATTGTTCTCGATTTCCCTTAATCAACATACTGACTGCCTGATCCAGACATGCGGGAGCCATAGATATCTTCATATACTGGGGGAACATCTGGAGTCGCTGTGCAAAACCGTTTTTCTTTATAGATCCTCCATGGTCAACTCTACGCCTGCTCAGGCCAATGCTGCCCTGTTTTCATTTTTAAACGAAGTCTTCATGATTCCATGAATTGGTCCTCCGTAAAACTCTATATAATGGTCAAGCAACCCATATGAGCCAATAGCCTTTGGTAATTACCTTCCAATATATATCCCATACTCCACGTACATATAATTTCGAAAGGGTGAAAAAAAAGGTTTGTTTTAAAAGTACACCTAAAGGCATGTCAAATGCAGTTGAGCTGGAAAAGTCCGATTGCAACTAAAAAGCTCATATGCTCTTAAATAAAATGCAGTCAGTCTATTAATACTATTTCAAATTATTCAATTTATTCAATTTTCTATATTGATAAGTATTCTTACTGTTGTCAATACTTAGCGAAAACATTACATATGTTGAGAAGTAGTCTTATTGTTGCTAATAATTAGCTTAAAGGTTACATTTAGAAGTATTCTTACTGTGTTGCCAATACTTAGCAAAAACTGTTTATCGAGAAGCAGTTTTCTGTTGAAAATACTTAGCGCAAAGATTATATTGATAAGTAGTCTTATTGTTGCTGATACTTACTTAGGGGAAAGATTATATTAAAAAGTAGTCTGACTGTTGCCTATTCTTGATGCCGTACACATTATATTGATATTTTGGTGCAAACGTGGAGGGCTTCTATGGAATTTTTCAGTAAAGTTTGGGGTAAAACTTGACAATTCCTTCCATTTCCTGACGTCCTTGCAGCAAAATGATGAGCCTATAAATATTAAAGACGTCCTTGCGGCAAAATAGTGAGCCCAGGCAAAATAGTGAGATACAACGAAGTGTTGCACATTATATTTGATCAGTATCCGTGATATACTTTGTTGCTTGGTGGACCAGTTAATAAAAGTTTTTGCTCACAATTTAATCATATGCATTCGAATATAACCGTTACCAGTTCTCTGAGTAGTTCTATGCGGCGTATTTCACAACTGAAACTTACCATCTTAGGTCCAAACATCTGCCGTTGAAAGAAGACGCGTTTACACTATTATATAAATAGGAGAGTTCGAAGTTAGCAATTTAATGTGTATTGGCTGAATACACAACTGAAGACACAAAATTCTTGCGGGCGAGAGATGTGTTATCCCATAATATTCTATGTTACGGTAATATTAAAATTGTTAAAGGGTTTTGCAACAACAGTTATTAAATTTACAAGAATATTTTAACTGTTGATAGGCATTTACCACAAGGAATTCAGTGTTTTTAAATAGAGCAGTTTTAAAATTACATGGGTGCAAATTACAATGGAAACTGAAGAAAATACACATACCTAGTCCGCCTGCCTACAGAGCCCTCTACTGAGAACCCACATGAACCACTTAATCTTCTCCAGGTGCGGAATTAAAAAAAACCTGTTTGGCCTTTGGGTATGTGCTTTTGTCATAATTAATGGTAACACGACGTAGCTAGTATATGGCTCTTCCTGGTCTCTATCCAACAGCGATCATAATTTTTAACTTCTCAACACTCAGAGGCTGGGTTATCTGGATTTTATGAGGACGCCACTTGCATGGGCTGCTGTCACGCCCCGGCACTCACTGACGGGCTCCATAAACGTTTGAAATATTAAAAAAAAATCCGCTTTTAAGAAATCACCAATCACTGTTATATTACAGAGGAAGTGACCTGATACCCTAGTCCTTTTATTTATTTGATTTCCTTGTAGACCTGTAGATTGTTTCGAAATTTGTGTGTATTTTGTGTCTGTTTTCTCAATTCGTTATTGGCAGAAGTCTCGATTACCTTCAAACTTGCTGTGAATTCCTCTTTCGTATGTCTCAAGTAAATATGAGCACGAGAAATTACTGCCGACATCCTCTAACATTCAAATGAAAGTAGTTAAATAATTAGTTTTGATCTTGCATTGATATGCAATTAAGTCAAGGACTTCAATGGATATATTCATTGACAGGTTCGTATCTTTTTCATCACCCGAACGTTGAGGTGATCCGCTTTGATCCATTCAATGAGACCACGTACAATGGCTATGCTGATCTCATATCTGCAAAACTTGAAGGTAAGTAAAACGTGCTCACGGCTTAAGCACTATTACATTGCATAGAATGCCAATACAAAACAATGTGTAGATCGCGGAAGTGAAATTCACACACGACCTTTCAAAAACAAAACAAAACAAAAAACCAAAAAACCCCCCAAAAACCCCACCCCCCCAAAAAAATTACACAAAGGCAGACAATTATCCGAATATTATGTTTAATATATCTCACAGAACACTGTAGTTTACAGGTATTTATTTCAGCTTTGACAAAATGCTAAAATTAAGAATGTTTTGAAAGGATATCCAGTTTCAGGCAAGAAATCTCATTGGTTAGAATGCCAATGCACAAGCAGGTGTAACCACTTACTGAGAATCAGTTTGTATAGACGTTGTCAGAATTTTAATTTCTGTACTCAACATATCTATTGTTAACCAAATATGGCTCATAAGAGGCTGTACCATCCTGGGTATTTCTAATGTTACTTGACATATTATCCTGTTACATGTGAGTTTCATGTGCATATATGTAATATTAATTTCCTGCCAGGTGTCCCGTTGTTTACCTCATTGACCGACGGCCATTGAAGATGTCAGGCGGTTTAGCCTAAGTAGCGGTAAAGATAGTGACTACCTTCACTATTTTGGGATAGAGCCAACAACAACGACGCCACATGCAACCCAGAAGCTGAAACTACAAGAAATTTTGTACCCATGTAATAGAACATAGTAATGAGAGACTGTTTATTCCATGCCACAATAGTACCAAGCGTCATGCTCACCATGGAATGTGTGCCGTACTTTAGCTTAGATTTGGAATATTGACAAGTACATCCATGTTGTTCACATATGTGATTGTTCTTTGCAGCTTATTTACCACAGCATCAAGAGAATATAAAAGATACAATTGACTGCACTACGTCTCAGGTTCCATCAGGCAATCAACAATGCTATTTTGATTTGGCCTTATTGGGATCACGCTGCACTCCGCAAAATAATTACGGCTTCTCAGATGGAGAACCATGCATCCTGCTAGAATTGCGTACGGTAAGCATGAAGAGAAAGAACTATGAGCTTCCTGTCATAAGCGATACGCGTAAATTGGAAAACGTTCCGTTATTATATAAGCTGGCAAATGACTGTGGTTTAACCAAGACACACGCAAACGCAAAACTGATAATCCGGACACCTCCCAAAGCAATTTCAATAAAAATGATATACTAAAGCCACCTTTCTCGTGCCGTGGAAAACACAAGGTCAAATGTAGGTTCAAGAGACTCAATTGTGGCACAGTCAACAGTTACATGTCTCGATTGAATGTGGTTAATCCACCCTGATTTTACCGAGTGGAGCCCGAAATGACATTCTAAAACTAGGATGGCTATGCTTTTTTGATCTATAGTGATTAAAGTGTCGATATTTGGTACCTCTGTTAATATCCAATCAATTATGAACTTTCACATCTTATTACTCGCTGATCTCAATTGAAATTTTAATTGAAACCTGAACTGATCTCAGTCAAAGGAAAGTTTGTCTTAGAATCAAACATTTTCATGTCCTTCCAATGTATTCAATTGTTATGAATGAACTTCCTACAGCTCAAGTAAATCTGAATAATGCACATTGCTGTAGCCTTGAAGGACATAACGCGAATATATTCGCGTGAAACTTTTCCCCATTAAAATCACCTGCAAGCGTCTGATGTTAATAACGTATGCTTCGTTTATTCATCAAGCACAATGTTGGCTCACCGCACCGCTGAGGAAAGCAGTTGACTCAGAGTGCACAGGTTTAATAAGGTTGTCCATTCAATTGAGTAGAACAGATATGTGTTCTTGCTTAGTGAATTGACATTATGTGCTTTAATTGGGTGTGGTATCATCATACGCCTTCGGGTTGTTGTTTAATCTCCCCCCTTTTCATAGAAATGAGATGTATGCAAATAAACGCGGGAATACTTGCGAGATACGCAGGGAAGAGAGCTTTAATTTGTCATGTGTACAAACACGTAATTATTTTACACCATTAATTATATCCGATGACAAGCTTATATGGTTATTTGCAAATTGGACACAGTGTATTGCTTGCTCTCATGTGAATTATTTTTTGTGAACTTGACACCTATTTATTCGAGTCGGGTGGGTACGATTATTCTGAATTTGAAAAATTGATTGTGCAAATAACATTTTCTTCACATTGCAATAATGAATCTCTGTCCTGGCCATTTATTGTGATTTACTGTTTCCCTGCGGTATTAATTATAGTTTGCACGTTTGGGTGAGATCAACTAATCTGCTTAGTGATAGTGAGAGATTTATAATAGTATCCAATCGTTGGAGTAAGATGCATGCGCTGCCAACCATATACTTCACCCTTCCCCCATGTTCTACAACGCACAGATGCGGGGATTATGCCGGTGTAAGCTACACACACCTGCATGCCATCTTTTGTGGCACTGGTATTGGTAAATCGTGTTGACAGATTTTTTAAAACATATTTTATTCATCATAAATAATAAATGGGATAGGAAAGCAAGTCGAACATTAGGTTAATTCCACTCCCGTACATAGATTTCGAGTGGATGATCACAGTAATGCTTGACAACACGGGAAAACCAAATCTTGAAAATACAGCGATACTATGACTATGTGATTACGACTACTTTAAATGTCAAGCTGTCGGGACACCAACTTCATTAAACAACACTTGCATTCATATATCGGACAAAATAACACATTCTGTTCCATAAAAAAGTACAATACAGGAAAGTCAAAGTAAAATTTAATTTAAAGAAACGCAATGCCCCCCAAAAAGCCTTTAAGAATAAATATATTAAGATACGTTTGGAACTCAGAATAAACCTTTCGACATTAGTAAACAAAGACTTGTTCCAGCAAAAATTATTATTGTCGTCCCATATAATAAAAGTTGTACAGTAACTTCTCTGTTTACAAACATGCTTATTGACCCAAACAACTCTGTCCTCTGTGTAGAATACAATTTAAAATGCATGAAATAATGAGAGACAGCCTCTGGAGATTCTCTGCAAGAGCACAAATCACTTGGTAATAATTTACATTCATACATATCACAATTCAATAAACTGCATTTCATTTTTAGTCTGGCATGATGAATTTGGGCATTTCTTGTTCCGCCACAGTAGTAACCATAATGGGATGCGAATGGGTGTATCATTCCGCGAATGTACAGTTCTCCGGATCTTTATCTTGACTTAAGTCCATCATTCGAAAATTTTGTTACACGATCGGTAATACTAAGTGGGAAACGCACCGTTAAGTCTTTAAGGCCCTTCACGTGGCACATGTGCGATACGCCTAACGGGTCAGTGTTTTTTCTCACATGATGGACTTCACAGAGTTTTACTTTTACTTGTTAACCACTTTGATATTCTGTCACTTTATTTGCTTCATATGAATGTCGTTCTTCACGAAAACATCTTGTGAAGTTGGGTTTCTTCTCTTTTTATAAAGCCAGAAAACTGGACGCCAGACAATTTTGACGTAAATGGAACAGTTCCAGAAGGGACAAACATTGTGCCGGATCATATAGGAATTAGCTGTATAGAATTGCCAAAGGTGTGTATCACCTCACATTGTTTTTTGCAATCAACTGCATGAATTAACCGTGTTGAGCTCTTAAAGTTGTGTGTCACATTTACATTCATTCTTATTCCACCATGAAAGGTATAATCATTCGTGTAAAACTACCACTTGCGTCTAACACGTCACATTCCTCTGATTCTATAGCCCTGTGTATGTAATTCCACTTTAATAACTCAACCTTGGCTTATTTCGAAATTAAGCCGAATGGTACGATCATCATTATAACTCCTCCAACAGCCATGGGGGAGGCTTATTGGATCTGCGGTGAATAACCTTATTCGACGCGCATATAGATTTCAAAATGCAACGAACACCTGTATGACCGGATACAAACGGTTTAATACAACATTAATTGAAAATGTCATTATTATTAAACTATTCATTGAAATTATGTGCTGTCTATAGAAATGATGTTTTGACGTTTTGTTGTCCGAAACCTGTGGAAATTTGTGAATTTTGTGGAACTCGTAGATGGCAAAAACAACTCTTTGGACCACATGACATTTACTTTGCTTCAAATATGGCGTGCGTCTTTTTATCATAGGTTCTCCATAAAGACTAGCTACGTTCTCGTTTTACGTCACTGTTTGGATCATGATGATACCAGTAAGATGTTCTAATCTTATTTCCAGTGGATGTTTGCAATAACAATCATTATCAGCGAAGCATTATAATTATTCTACATGGAAAGGACTGAAATCATGGAAACGACATTCACGATGAACACACTATCACACACACTATACACACGCACACACACATACATACATACATACATATATATATATATATAGATATATATATATATATATATAAAATACACAAAAACATGTCTTAAAAACATTTATACAATGGAATAGGTCTTACAGCCGGTTTGTGGGTCATGCCCATTGTCTGCAGGTCAATTATAATCCTCAAAGCGGACCGTGGGCAGTACATACCAAACATACCTTACCACAGTTTCTGGGCATTTATATCTTTCCATAATATCTGGGCAGATTTGCAAATTTGTAGGTTTCTAAAGCCCCCTAGGTAGCGCATTGAATTCAAGACAAACATGATTTATAGGCATTTTAGAACTGACGACAAACCGAACAACTGCCCACCAGACGGTCTGAGGATAACAATACTACAATTGTGCCCACAAACCACCCAAGACATAACTGCATATAAATATATATATATATATATATATATATATATATATATATATATATATATATATATATATATATATATATATATATATATATATATATCGTTATATGCTCCAGAATAAAATGTTATAATGCCATTCTATCATTCCGTTTTCTCGATTCCTTTTTCACATATTGTGGATACAATTCGCTGCATATTCATTAGATGTTCATACGGGGATTTTCTCACAATTATTATGATTCTCTATGTGTGTATTCGTAGCTGCCTTCGTTATGAGAGTCCAAGTTACGGTTTAACACAGTCCATGATGCTAAGTTCTTTTGTTGATGACATCCGATTATACGTATTCACACCGATAAGTGCTCAAATTGAAAAAAAAATCATTAAAAACAGGAATCCACAGCAGTGCCACCTAAGAAAGCATTGCTCAATGTATTATCGTAAGCTGTACTGAGATTTTCAGGACGAACTGTTTATTTCAGAATGAATTTCTCAATTTTTCAAATAAAATACACACACACACACACATACACACACACACACACACACACACACACACACACACACACACTATCATTTAAACTAGCTTTTATGTTCGCAGCCACATGCAGTGCCTTTCTCATAAAAACCACCTTGTCTCTTCATCAATTTGCCCCTTTATATTTTGTATTATTGTTTATTTGCTGCACAGCCCAAGATTTTATATTTTCCAATGGCTTCCTATCTAAACATGAAATTGCTGGAAGAGCTATATCTTACAGATTGTGCAATTTCTTTTCAAGTTAATTCTCGTATATAAATAAGACGCCTTGCCGACTTTGAAAAATTGGTCACGAATTTGCAGTTTGTCAACAATGCAAATGCAAAACGTGCTAGCCATCAGGACATCATTCATAGTAAATGTGACGCTGACACCAACCTGTAAACAAAACTTGCTCTTTGTAAATAGGCCTAAATAGTATAAAAATATAAAGAGGTACACAGCACAGTTCAAGCAGCATTACCTTCTGGAGGGGAATAGCACATGCCCAAAATAGCCAGGGAAGTTTCCAGACTCGTCACCAGTCGAAAACGCAAGAAAAATGCATTTTAAAGGGCTGTATGTCTGCTTGTAAGACCACTAGTTACCTAGGGAGGATATTAAACAAATGCCACAAAACAGAGGTGCTGCTTTGTTTGTCGCAAGACAGGTAATCGCATGAGGCAAACAGGCTATTAATCTGATGTTTTCCTGTACTTTTTTGATGCTGGAGGTGTTCTTGCTACGAGTGCAAGCCTTAATTCTATGAATGAAACAACATAAAAATGTAAATGAGATGTGTGTTCGTCAGTGTGCAAAATCTACCAAGGCCACTGCTTCATGATTCGATAAGGACGGATGGGGGAGGGTATGTATCAGGGCTCTAGACACTGACGTTGGGAATATAAAACCCAGGAAATCTTTGACAGTGACTGCTAGTTACATGGTGTCACCAAGCAACATGTTTTCAATTTGTGAATTGGGAAAATAAAACACCTGAAATTTTCGTAATCAACAAAGTCGGGAAATTTGCCAGTTAGGAATATTTCCGCTTATACAGTACTTATGCTTGTAGTTTTGGTAGCGAGCCGGTAGCTTGTGTGGATTAGTCATCACCAAAATCACCAGGAGGTCCATGGTTGTCTGGTTTTGCTTGACTGGCCCTGTTCCCTGTGCTCTTCCCTGGCAGATGTGGAATCACCATCCAGCTGCCCTTGTCAAAGGAGGAAGAGTAAACTAACTCTCATATTGTGCCCTACAGATTGGTTTTGTCACAGAATGGGTTGTCTGCATGCCAACATAAATTTACAAACTGAAATGATTCAGGTAGTAATAGTATGTTCCACTATATATATGTAAGACTCCATGAAGTTCAAGGCACAACCTTATGGATTTGTGGTATTCAGGGAATTGTACTTTGGATTGTTGATATCCTTTAGCATTATAATCATTATTGGTTCAGCATGTCAGAGAAGGAGGACATATCTCAAAGACTTATTCGATTTTGTTGAGATGAAATAGCAACCTAGCTAAAGCAATGGTGAAGAAAGAGTCTTTCTCAGAAGTGACAGACTCCAGGTCCTGGTTGCCATTGGCAGTGTTGAATTCATTGGTCTCCATACTTAGCTTCTAAGTCCAAAGCAGTCGTGGTGTCAGGAAAAAGTTTCCCATTTTAAATGGGGCTCAATTCTGCTTGGAGAAAAAAGGATGCATGCTATGACACCACTACTACACTTGGCATACAGTTTTACTTTCCACAAAGATGGACAAGGGGAAAGCCAACTTTTGTCCTTGTGGTATTACCTTCGCCTCTTCCAGAGCTGAGATATCATTCAGGTTTCACAGTTGAGCCACATATGTCCTTCAGCAAGTGTACAATAACATTGAAGAGGAGTGAACAGATATGCCAGCAGTATTATCACATGTATCATTTTTCATCAATGCGCAGCACTGGCCATGTGACGAATTGCCATATCCACCAAAATCTGCATATTTTGAGTTATCTAAACATTTGGAAGAACGTTGCTAAGCGACACAAAACACTCTTTCTTCACTCAGTTGACCTCACTGTTAGTGCAGAAAGAATCCCTTTCCATTTTAACATCAAATGTGATGAAAATTATTCCAGAAATTTAAAACTACAAACAAGTTTATAATGTTTAATTTGCAAATTTAAGTGATTTTTACAAACAATCTGTTGCCATGGCAACCAACTGTTGACACTTACTATCTCAAACTGATTTCTTATGAAACGCTTCTATAGTAGGTATGCTGATGTAAAGTTATGAAGTGGTACCTTGTGTATGTATAAAGATATGGTTAATAAGGTGTTTTTCCCTTCATTTCATGAAAACTTAATTTAAGTGCCATGGTAACCAATATTTATACAAATTGACCATGAAATTGATGGTACACCCTACCCAACCTGAAACTTCAGGTTCTTATCTTTGATTGATTCTAAATCCAGCCAGGTATTTTTCTGGTTCAACAAAAAAAACTGAAAAAAGCCTTTTTGAAAATTTAGCTGCTCTACTAATACCTACAGTTACAATGACCGCAAGTGTGTGGCAAACATATTGTGCACGAGGAGTGCAAAGGCTATATTGACTGTTCATTCATAAATACTGAAGAAATGATACACTAGGAGCAGACTGAACGTGCTCTATATCTTGATGCATTTCCCAACTGGTGTGTCATTGTTGTATTCAACAAAGTGTTAACAGAATTGCTTCTAGTAGCCAAGAAAGGATTTTGGATGACCCAACATCCTATTTTATCTGGTATGGCTCATGAAATAATTGGTGTTCAAGGCAGCCAAATTCCCCTCATAATCCATCCTGCCATTTCATTCTGCATTACTCCTTTCTCCATCCTGCTTGAGGCATCCCCATTCCCTCCATTATCCATCCTGTGCATTTGGTGGGGGAAGGGAATAACCTAGCTCTCCTTTGGAATATGGATAATATACACACCCTTAATCACAATGGTCCAGAACTGAATCTATAAGGCCATGAGGTGGTTGTACCATGGCTAGAGATCCACTTCTGTGGGCAATATGACTCAGGAACAGCAATGAGGGCTATAAGGTTGAGCTTGACCTCACCTGCTTCACAGCATTTGGCTTCCCCAGAGTTGCAATGAAATAAACTGATCTAAATTTACGTCTATGGGATCAGTCTTGCTTCGTCCTGTAAGTCCCTTTGCCAGCCATCTTATGTGGACAAAGGTGGTTGTGGAGTTCAGCCTAACCTTCCAAAGATGCAGATTCCTGAAAACCCAGACCTATGTGACCCCAAACAATGCTGTTAAGTTGTATGAACTTGAACTTGGTCCAGATTTGGGGACTAAGCCCAAAACGTGAATCATATAGAAGTAAACTATCTGCAGTTTCTGTGCTTTTTTATTCCTTATCTTCCACTGTTGTAGCAGGCGAGCAGAAACTTGGATCTGCTGATGGGGCTCGAGCTAGATATGGAGGCCTGTCTGAGCAAGCAGGGCCTTAGTGCAGCTGCTTGCTTCCATAGACTTCCATTGATGCTAGGACTCTGACTTCCAAAATTGTGCCCAGTGAGCAAGATCCAACCCCACAAAAATTGCAGGTACTATCCTAAGTAAAGACTTTACCCACTGCCCACATGCAACCATGACAGACATAATGAGTATCCCAGGACCTCTAAATATGTCCACTGAAATCCCACTTAAGTAAACCAGGATCTTCTATTTGTGACCACGTCAAGAGCATGAGTTAAAAATGTTAATTGAAATGGAAGGTTGGCCTCCTTAAGGACCAAGAGTACACAATCAAGGCTACAAGCCACAAGCAAACAATTACCTAATGTAGCAATAATAAAGGTGTTTGTGAGCAAACTAAAGGAAAATATGAGCTCAGCACTCAGTGTGGCAACAACTGTAAGAATTGATCTTGGCAATATCGCAACTTACTTCAATCATATAGGAAATATATTTTGACATAATTTGGGATTTGGCACTGCAGCTTGCCACCTTGGCCTTTGAAAAACGCTTTCATGCGTCCTTTGCTGTTACAGTTGTTGAGGGACAGCCTCAACAACACCCATCTTGTGCAAATGTATGGATGATGTGCTTCAACCAATACAGGTAGTATTTCACCATTTAAACATTACCTTCGAAAAAGTAAAAAGTGAATCTTTAGTTTAATGAGTTAGTGATGCTAAAACGGATAGAAATGTGGTGAATGGACACGTTTTTAATATGGTTATTCATAATGATATGATTTAAATGCTAATTCATATGTACTGATTTGATTCCCTTATTTTTCATATGATCCAACAGAAGCCCAAAGGCCAGCAAACGATGAAAGTGAAGTACTACCCCGAGTCTGGCTTTCCCATCAAGTTCTTCCCAGCCAACAGCACTAGTCATCTTGCTCCACTTGTCATGGCACAATTCTTTAACTTACCTGATTCCCTGTACGTCGGTATTCAGTGTCAGGCGTGGGCTGCCAATACCAAGTCAACTTATTTTCAGACATACTTCCAAATATTTGTTAAATAGGCAATAGGGTACTGTATTGACTGTGACACTGTTGGCATGCAGTTGTGCTAAAAGTATAATACATAGCTAACTTTGCTTGCATTAACGATACTGCAGATTCTGTTTTCGTGGCACGTGTTGTCACCGATTGATTTTACAGGGTAAACAGCATGCAGAATGGGTGATTCATGGGTATGAAACATTTAGAATTAGCAGCTGGTGGTGACATTTTGTCAAAGATTAACCACCATGGCACTGGCTAATAGTGCATTGAAACCACTAGTGTACTTTGGGAGATACTGTCATATGCCTTTATTCATCATTACAACAAAGTGTCTTGAATTATTAAGAAAACAAGAGAAATGTCGTTTGTGCTTATATGGCCTGATCTATTGCTCAGTTGTTTGACAATGTCTATAAATAAGATATTATAATCATTTCTATGACCCCAGCATACTGAGGGAGTAATGCTTTGTAATATATTTAACACGTACATAATTCATGACGCCCATACTTTAAGTACGATAATATAATGATCGTATGTGATGGGATGTGAGAAAGAAGTATATATCCTTGGCTATCACTCTTGAACGTCTTAAAGTTTGTTTAAACATTTTATATACAAGCAGGATTGTACAGTTGATATAGGGTCGACAGGGCTTTTAATATGTAATTTTGAATTTCATTACGTAAAGTACTAATCATGATCTTCAATCCAAAAAGGATTTATTACAGCAAGATCTGACACAGAGTAATTAAATTGAAGCGTTATAAACTGGCGACTGGTTGCATTAGTTGCGGATGAATACAGAGAGACAAAATATATAAGTTAAATCGGTACTTGGATGTAGAATATATCTTTGATCACGAAATTGTCCTTTTTAAGATATGAATCCTGGAAATTTGCACACGATGTGAGTTGGTCTTAAAATGGGTTCAAAGGCTTGGAAAACTGTAAGTTGCAGTCTTTTGTGCAGACATGTCAACGTATCATGCATATGATGCGTGAAAAAACGAAATATAGGTAATAATTATCCTAATAAAAGAAACTGTTTGGTCGAGTATGAAGTTAAGACAGAAAATAAAACTGTGTAATTTCCTTTGTTGCTTTCAAGGTTCAACAACTGTCATGTTTTACATGTATCTTCCAGAAATGTCCTAGCTAACTCACTGAAGCCAAACTGTTGATCTTAATTTGTGACGTCTTTTCTATCATATTACACTACGATCAATACTCTTTCTACATAAATCTTAAAGCATTTTTCAACAATTGTGTGGCAGGATGTTGCTAGAGTGCTCAATTTGGTAAGCTCTGAGTTTTACATTACACTTACAAATTACGAATAATAGGAAAGTAAGGTTTCGTCTTGCCCTACTTTATCAACCAATTCACTGTAACTGGAATGTAGTCAAAATGTTCAGACAACAGAGAGTGCCACCATCTCAAAATGCCCTAGACAAGGCCAAAGTGGCTCCTCGCATGTAAACTTTATTATAATAAACTACTGTTTCCTCACATACATTAGACCTATGTTGTAAATACTTATTGATGATATTGTTGCGTGAGTGACTTGTTTGTTTTGATGCAATTGTGTTATTAGGATCATGTTAACATAATATTGGTGCAATCGGTAAATCGAATTTCATCACCATCGCAACGCATCGTTTCGCTTTCCAGTGTATCTTTTAATTCAGTTACCCCCTCCCTCCAACTCAGCCGTCTCAATTGATTTTTGGGGGGTGTGACCATGTCGTTATACAGTCACAGACATCATATGTCTCAGTGGCGTGTGTGTCCAGGATTTCGTACAGCAGATGGGTAGGCGTTAACGTCTTAAGTTTGAACTAATTTATGAACACAAAACGTGCAACTATGGCTTTATCAGAAAATTGGGTAAATGGTAATTTTCCTGTTTTGTGTTGCGTTTATATGGCGCAAGCATCAGTCTGTATTAAAAATCATCAGTTGTCATGAGACATCACAACTTGAAGTTGATCTAATACTTAGAGGAAATTGGGCTTGTAAGCGGATTTGACCTTCCAAGGCAAATGAATCATGACAGTCTCCATATGACAGGAAGGCCATGCTGGGTAACGACAGGCGGAAACCCACGCTTTGATGTCTTCATTACACGTATATCCTTAAGAGTGTGCTGAGACCGTCGGGCTCCTGGGAGTAAAACATTAAAACAAAACAGGGAAGTGGATATACAGGGCCGACAAAAAAATGGTAACATTTGAAACGGTCTTTGGTGTATTTAAGCATACAAATATTGGAAGCCATTAAAACCTGGTCGATGTAATATGAATAAACTGGACGGTGTGTAAGTAAATAAAGTCAGTTATTATGTATATAATCATAATTTATCCGACTTCTACCAGATGGGGACACTAGTGTTTAACTTGTCATTTTTTGTGACGGAGGAAAAGGGAAAAATTCTCCAAAGTTTCGCTGTGGTTGATAAGTGCTGTCCCAAGAGGCAAGCCTCGGGGCCGTTACAATATTATTATTACCCATATTTTCAAAGCAATATTAAACAAAATTATGTTTTCTGAAAGATAATGTAACCCCGTTTTAGAAGACGGATAATTATGCTATTGTAGTCATCATAAAATATAAACCCAGACGGATAATGTTATTGGTTTCCACTGATCAATGGAAACTTTACATTAAAAAAAAAATCTCACATGAATACACCCTTACTCGCAATTGTATATCTCACGCGGCTTGAGTATGAATACATATACATTGTATATTCAAAAATTGATTTTTCTTGGGCTGCACAGTTGACATTCAACACCAAGCACATAATCTGTGTAAGTGGTAACAACTTCCGTGCAAGTAGCTTCACAAATTTATCCTGATGATTTGTCTTTGGAGCGTAATAGTGCATGATTCTTGACTTAGATATTCAAGTTTCTTATGATAGTTTTATGCAAAATTTCCCCCACAAAATTGATAGTTTTAATTTTGAAGTCGTTAACTATATACTCCTTGCGATAGTGGTATCTTTGAATTCGTTGGATACAATTAATTTTGTCGCACTTTTTCTAATTTTAGTCGAACTTTTTCACTTTTAGAATTAAATTTGTCTTTAATTAACATGAATTTATCGGTTGTTAAATGGTTTCTTTTTGATATTTCTACAAATTTTGTAAATTTCCGGATACTGTCAGGAAGTTCGAATTCTTTAATCACAAAGATTTAAGAGAAGACTGTTTCCCCCAAATTCAATAATACCACTAAATTGTATGACTTTCAATGTTTTCACATATTGTTTAAATAATATAAGTATATAACACACAAAAATCAATTCGTGGTAGTGTGGTCTGCGAAGTAGTTTATATCATTTATAATCTACGTCTTACGTTTTCTTTAAAGCACATGGTCCTTGGTGTTGAGTATTTACAACATATAGATTGGCAATGGCACCAGGTCCAAACCTCCCTGCCCATCAGGCATTTCAAATAAAATATAATGAAACAAAAAGAAATAAATGACATATTCATTATCCTTGATGCAAAATAAAATATTAATTAGAAATGACCTTCCGATAGAGGTGAAATGTGATCAAAATTTTAGCTTTCTAAATTATAACATGAGTTGGTATGGTGAGGGGTCTGCTTTCTGTTTGCTCGTCGCGACAGTACATGCTTATCCTTTTGCTGAGAATGCGTGCAAATATTCCTAACTTCAAGAAAGCCTCTTTTACGGAGATTTTTTTTAAACATCAACATAAGTCCAACCATGCACCGCCGTCAGAATGGCTTTAACCTTGCTGCCAATCATCCCTAATTCCGCATCCCGGTTGGTTGATAGGGGGTTGGAAAACAGCTAGTTACAGGGCAAGGCAGCGTGACTTATGTATGGAATGCGTCCGTTTGCATGGTTTGGGTTGTATACTTTGCCTAGTACTGAAAGGTTGTATCCTGGTAGGTCAAGAGGAGCGTTGATCCACAACAAGAAGGATTTTTTGTGGTCTATATCGTGAGTGCAGCATCGTATCAAACTTTAGATTTGATTTAGGCCATCACAGACTCCAAAATGATAAGTGTATTTCAGATACAATTTGACCTGAGGAGTTTCTTTTCATTTCGGTAAGAATTTTCCATTTGATTTTTTGGTCCTTGCTATCGACGCAATCTTTGTTCGATGACGACGACCGGTGGTATTGACCACTGGAATTTTCGATGAAATTTCGACCACACTTAGGTGAAGTTAAGATTCAATTGTAATATTCATTCGATCTAATCAGATTTCAATAAATTTTGCATTCTGTCAGTTTCCTGCACCATGTTGTTTGGTATTGGATGTATCGTCATGGAGCGGACTGAGGGATCCATTGTCCGAAATACAGTGCCACAAAGTATCACAGATCATCAGATGCACGCTCACACTTCCTTTTGGTCAAGTGTGTTTGATGATCATGACTGTCCACACAGTAAAAGTGGCATCCGTTGAACATATTGGCAAGTATCTTTTGCCTTGCAAGTCTTGCAAAGGTACAATGTTCTGACTGTTGATACAACATCAGTAAACTTTTTAGATATGCAACACAATTACACAAGTAGGGAAGGTCTAAAAAATGTAAAGATAAGCTATTTTCCAAAGTAGAGCGTCGAAGGGTTGAAAAATAAATTTCATATGAAAATTGCAAGGTCAGCGGTACCGTTTGCACTGAACTGTCTCTCTCTTATATACAGTATAGCAGTACAACTTGGTTGCAAGATTGCAACATGGTGCCAATTCTGTGCTTGGCAGTGGCGACAACATTGAAGAAACTAGAATTCCGAGAATGTTGTATCAGACAAGTCAAAAGATATCAATTCAACATGCAATGACAATAATTTCGAAATCAGATTCAAAATTTCAATGGACTCAAGCACAACATCTGCTGTCCTGTACCCTCCTTGTCGTGTGCCGTTATTTTTCAGTAAAGTCAACTCAAACACAGCATTTTATTTCAACTTGTCTACAGAGTTAACTTGGGCCGAGAAAACGGTCGTTAAAACATAACATACTATGTTAACTTTAATCTGCCCACTCGGTTGTGTCTGAAGCAGTTAACATCGCTAGTGACAAATCCAAATGCGACACGATACGCAGGCAAATCATGCACGTGTTGGTGAGCGCCATTTTGAACATGGTGCAATGTATTGCGGGGCAGTTGCACAAGAACACATTTGATTTGGAGATCAAAGTGAGTCCAGCCATAGCATCTATCATATCAGTATTGATACTCTGAAATATTTGCAAAATATTTACTTTTGGTTTGATATATTATCCCCCCCCAGATTGTCGCATTACTATCCTTATTTACAAACCATTGTGTGCAGAATCCAATAATTTTCAATATGGCAGCCAAGTCTATGTGGGTTAGTTCCAGCTTGATATTTCGGTAGTATAGCATTCAAAATATATGTATGATTAGGATTAAGGCGAGCTTAATTTGTTGAATGAATATAATGTACAATATAGAATGGGATTTTTCCAGAGTGACCATTTCCTAAAAATGTAAAAACAATGCCTTGAAGTTACCAGTTGTGAGCAGCGTCAGCGGGTGGGCCCTAGAAAAGGAATATTGTATCCGACACCGAAGTCGCTCCCAGGCTATAAATTAAGTAGCAGCACTGGACGGATGTGCCAAGCATCCACCCTGGTAAAAGATGAAACTAAGTAGAGAATGTTGCCCCAATAGTGGACACAGGTCCGAAAGTACCAGCGGGTTTTTTAAGTAATTACTAAATGTATCACAATTGTGGCAGTAAATGACCAAGACCACATACAATCAATAACACAATTTTAAACATTGTAATTTTTGTAGTCATGGTTAATATTGATAATTTACCTGTGAAGAAAATATGTCATCTTTGTTGCATTGTGGGATTTATATTTGGCCAAGATGTCTGACTACAGTGTTGAGGCAATAATGTAAGAACTTCATACTTCATTTGATCATAATTTTTATGTGGTACTTCTCTGATTTGTCCCATGCTTATATCATAACATTTAAATTTTAGTTTGCTTTATGCCTAATTAATTTCTTGTTGGGTCTACTTTGGCTTTTTTATTTTTCAGGCATATAGAGATTCACATCGTTACCATTGTTCCTTTCAATATCTGCTTTATCTTTTTGGCCACATATCGCACCCACGAGCATGGGATAGACAGATAGGAATACATGACCAAACTCTCAGAAAGTTTTAAGTTATTTTTCTGTTGGAACAGTGACCATCATGTATGAATATACAAGAAATCGCACAGCATGTTGGTGACATAAATGCACGTGGTGTCGCAAGTATGGATGAAACAGATCGCATGGAAGACATGCTAGATTGTGGCTGTACCGTTGTCTGGAACAAAAGTATCAAATATCATCATTGTATTTGATACGAAATTGACATGCGCTATTCGTGTGACAATGAGTTATTCAAGTTATTCATAGCTAATGTGTATATTCTTGTGGACGTAATGAGCAGTGATGACCCAGGGGAATACCAGAACAGATATAAAGATGAGTTATAAATGGCGGGAGGTGAATGTAGATAATATAGTTACTTGTGGCCACTGTCGTTGTTGGGTTTGGAACTTATGAAAGTGGGTCATGTTTTTCTGTACTATTTGATAAATACTTCATTGGCTATGTTGTGCTGTGGGCTGTGTGCTCCGACCCTTAGTTTTAATGGAGGTAGAGTGTGTTTAGAATGTCCCAGATTCATAAACATCACAAAAATGATGTAGGCCTACTTTCTTCTTTTGCTGTAAAATCGGCTGACTGACAAGTCAGGAGAACAAAAATGTGATAGGCCTACCAGGTCTATTTTAATTTTTGGCAAAAGTAATAAAATTTGAGTTTTGAGTGGTAAGGCCTATACATTTTGGAAACACTATAGTCTGTAGTTAATGATATTTCAAAGTTTGAGACGACCGGTTTAAAATCACCAGTTGCCTTTTATGGGTGACTGCCTGTCTCAAGTCAGGAGTGAAATTTGTTTCTTCACATTGGTATTGGAAGATGAAAGTTGATGATTTGGTAAATCTGGAATCTCTTTGCTGTCATTGTTGGTTTGGAATTTATGAATGTGGGTCATGTTTTTCTGCACTGTTTCATGTGCCATAATACGCATAAAATAAAATTCGACAACTTTTGCTTGTGGCTCATTGGATGCGCTTGCAGCATTAACCTATAAATTGAGAATGGAATGGTATATCTACCTGTAATAGTTTTGAAGATATTCAAGATTTAAAAAGTAAGAAGCCCTTAATTAGTATAACTTTAAATGCACTCAACCGTCTTTGTAAAAAGACATGACTTTATGTATTGATCCATAATCATACCAAGTTTGGACTTTCTAAGAGTAATAGCGTCTGATAAAATTGTCAGACAAAGTTGTTCGTAAAGAAAAATCGCACGAAGAAATAAAGAATTCCATCAAAAACAGATTGTCTTTGTTGGCACACAGACATTAAAAACACGAATACAAGAACTAATGAAATACTAGAGTACCTATGAAGAACAAGTTTCATTTCCCAGGTGACAAGAAGAAAACGAAACTCAAAAATCCTACCGCTATATAAACAAGCAAGTCACGGTGATGACACTGATCAACATAGTTAATTGTTCTACACTCCAGTTCTGTGGTTATAAATCCCAGGAAGTTGTCAAAACAGTCATTGTGCTGGACGATTGCTATGCTTTGGTCAAGCCAACTGGGCTTACACGTCTATTATGGGATGGGGGATATCACATTACAGGCCCCTACTCTGAGATCCAGTGGTCTCTTGGGACCAAGGGCTGACTCAGTTAGCCATGCACAATGCTCTTCCTGTCACATGTATAAATATAGCACTGCAGCTTTGTGATGGGGTATTCAGTTGTTGGGCTTACAGATCTGCTAAACACAAACAATGTGTGATGCTCTGTATTTCGTGGAGAACCTAACTTATAACACAATTGTTGGGAATTTTTACCTCATTTGCTGCAAGACCTAATTAAGGTTTGAAAGCAGGCAATCAATTGCTTCAGTGAGTTGCCATGAAAACCATTCAACGATGCAGTCACTGGTGAAACTGGTGGCCGGGCTTCAAGATGCCTTGGAACGTGGAAACCATTGTACAGCTCTCTGTTTGCCTGCATATCTGGTTGCTTGCTATGTAAATGGTGAGGACCCAGCCGGCATTTGATAAATCATGTTGTTCAAGCTTACTACAGAGTGTGAAGTACAGTGTAGCTCTGGCATGTATTTTGCACTTCTTCCATTTTCGTCAAAATGTGGAAACAAAATTTGGCTATTTCAGTGTTCAAGAGTAAGGAGCCAATTTATTTATACAATTCTAAGTAAGACTTTCCATCCACACAGCAGCACATACTACAGCCCACATCTATGACTGGCCCCTCTCTATTGCCGGCCACCATACAGGCTGTGGGGGTATATTAGATATTAACATGTATTTGCTCCTTCAGTTGCATTTTTTTGACACAGACGAAGTTTCATACTGAAGTCATGGACCTATTAACGATATGATTTTTGGCTTTTCCCTGATACAGAGCACTGACCACTTCATAAAATGAATGAAAGATAGCCAGAACTCAAGTATCAGTTTCTCTCACTTCTTAATAGGTCCATGCCGTACTCATGATTCTTGAGCAGTACATTGTACCTGTGCGGTGGTAGAGCAGGCTGGTCTTCAACTTGCCATGTCAGTGGCTTTGCTTCCTATAGCATTGTCATAGTGCTGAGCTTTCACAATATGATTCAGTTTTCAAGACTTTTTCCCCCTAATGTGCAGTTCATTTTTTTAGTTTATTTAGCGTAAGAACTGGGCAATTCCAAAATTAAAATATTCTACTTCAAATTAATATGTGAGAGCTTGTTTTTTCTGTAGTTCTACATTAAAATGGCAGATGTTAGCATTTATTCTTTATGTGGTCTTTGTGCCATATGTATAAGCATTTCTTCAAGATTGCAATTCACACAACAGGTGCACTAAGTGTTTATTCGCTACATGTCATGGTCTGTGATGTTCAGGTATCACATTCCTGAAACTTTCATTTCTAAGGCCAGCTATTAGCACCTTGATCCCAGAAGTCTGATATGTAAATATAACATAGAGCTTAAACAGACCCTTGTACAGTCAGATGTCAGCATTGACAGCGTAGAAGTCTGATTACAGTAAAAGTTACCATTGTCTTTATCTGTGTAGGAAAACACTCCATTGTGATCCAGGAAGGATTAACCATACGCTTGCAGCAACAAATAAATCCTGTATCTACCTCCCAGCATAGGTGGCAGGGACAATTTTGAAGTAACTAAATGGTGGATGAGGTGGTGGTGGTGGTGGTGGTGGTGGTGTGTGTGTGTGTGTGGGGGGGCTACCTGCAAAAGAAACAAAAACAAAAACAAAACAAAACAAAACAAAGCAAACAAACAATATGTCAATATGTCACATCTTACTGTATGTTTGATCTGCTGTTAAACAAACCAGAGGTCTCTGCTGAGGCAGTAGCCTTCCACAGCATCATGTCATGCCTCTAATTGGTTAGAATGTGTTTCTTTGCCCTCTACCCAGCGGAGCCTTATTGATCAAAAGTTTTCTCCTCCTTATGATTTAGTATCCTGTATTGGTTGAGGGGTACCACCTTGCTTTGGGTATCAGTGTTCACTTGTAAAATACCTTTTTACTGTTATGAGGTAGTGGGAACGAGCCATGCTACCTCCCTGAAGCAAAAACATCATGCGGTGGTGTTTTGGACTGCCAAGGTACAAGTCCAACTTTTATGTAGCTGGTGTCATTTCTGCATTTACTGGGTGCATTTATTTATACTCAGTCTGTCATTGTACATGTTGTACTGGGGTACATTACTGGATTACAATGAATGCATCATCTGCCTACAGTGACTTCTTGGTGTTTTATATTGATATATATCATCTCATTGTAATTATTATATACCTTCATATATATTTCATCGCTACAGCCCAATTCATCAGCCTTTCACTACAGCCCGCCCAATAGTCATAAAATACACAGTACAACACGAGTGGAGATGCAAAGTTGAAAGTCAATGAGTGATCCCATAAACAGAAAAATCACTGCAGCAACTGCAGTAATCAACAGCAAGAAATGTACCAGGGTGAGTGAACATTTTCAAACTCAGTCTAAGAGATCAGCTGAAAATCAGTCCATAGGGCTAATTTTGAAAATGCAGTCAAATTAGAACATTCTGTAAATGAACAGACTCAGTATGCTGACATCTGGATACAGATTTATGAAGAGTTTTCAAAATTGAAAAACTGGGAGGCTGAAAAACAGAGACAAACCATTTCATTCTATCTGAAGGGCAAATCCTCAAACTGGTGGAATAGCTTAGGCACAAAGCCAGCAATATTTGAAGAAATTGAGCACGCTTTCAACGATAAATTCCTACCAAATGCTTTAATGAGACATAGTTACATTATAAATGATCAACTGCCCAGGGTGCAGAAGTCCAATAAAACTATTGACTCCTACATAAAGAATATGCAAAGGTAGACAAGACAGGTAAATCACACAGGCAATCAGACCACAGATCTTATAAGCGGCCTCAGGAGGGAACTTAAATCACATGTTTTGGGTAATGAGCCCAATGACGTCAAAAGCCCTCTAGCTGCAGCCAGATCTGCCCATTCATTACAGCCATACCAAAATGAGGATACAAAGCCAGCATTACAAGGCCTGGTAGACCAAATCTAAGAGTTGAGCAGAAAGTTTGAAGGGATGCAAATGTCCATGAACAGCATAAACAGACCATTAAGATCATCCATTCCCCCAAAGGTTCATCTCAGGGACAGGAGTGACTGCAGAGGACGCCACAGTAACCAAGGTGATCAAATTAAAAAATGGCCACTATCCCATATAAGCATATGTAGCATATGTAGCATATGTAGCTGGCCATTGATTGCTATGATCATACACATATACATTTCATTTTTTTTTTCAATTATGTCTTTAATTTTTTTGTAACAGTACATTTTACCAGCTGTCTGATTGCTGATCACAAGAAGACACTTTCCATCCAAGCACTATAACCATCTATAAAATCCTTTACTTCCATGTTCATGCTTCAGTGGTCAAAATTAAAATGCATATGCACTTTCTGACAAAATTGATCAAGATACAGGGTTATGTCAGATTATCATAGCTGCCTTTTATTTATTATTTTATATAGATAAGTTTCTGTTGTATTAAATTTTCACTTCATCATGCAGTAGGCCAAGAAGGTAGTAACTGTACCATATTTATTTTTCTTCACTGCAGGATTTACAGACCATGTATTCAACGTGGAGTTTTTAATCCTACTTCTGCTCACTGTCCTGGGACCATGTTATGCTGAGGCAAGACACCCCAAGTTGGTTAGTAGGATTTACTATGGGGTAGTGTGCAGGCGTGTTGCAAAAGTGGGCAATGTTGGGCGATGATGGCACAACACAGCCAAAGTCAAATTACCAACAGTACCAGAACTATGATTCAACACAAGTGATTCATGTACTGATTCTGCTGGGTGTGCTGTGAACACGAATATAGAGTCTCAAATATTCGGGCTATGGAGAGACACAATGGAAGCTGCCATAGACACATTGAGGAAGATTTATATCCTGTCACCTGAGCGCAACTGACATCATCATTATTGCAGTAGGTGGTCCTTCTTACCCTTCATTGGGAACATTGCAAGGGGACTGTTTGGGACCGCAACAGTTCAAACCCTACAAAATCATATCCATGCCCTTGTGAGCTACATGAAAGGAAATTTTATAATGGAATTGTTACCCACACAGATGAATTCTCCTCAAACATGAGAGCAAATGACTTGTGAATGAATAACTTCATGCAGGATATTAAAACTAATCATCACTTAGTTGAACAAGTCACCAAAGGCATGAGTGTTTCCCTGGCATCCCTGGGCAGACCTTGGGCTATGTCAACCAAATTTTTTATTTCAGAGTTTCAAGCAGCAACTCTTATCCAGAACTCTCTCGACATGCTCATGCTTGGGGTTCATGATCAACTACGAGGAAATCTTTGCCTTACATTTTACCTGCTAATTTTCTTTGGCAAATTTTACACTAAGTAATAAATTTTGTTCATCATCGTTTTTCTTTTTCATTTTCTCCCATGAATACTGAGTCCTATTATTATAAGTCTACCTAAGTTGTTTATGACTGACAGACTAATTCAGTATCACCGCATCTTATCAGTTATATGATGTTCTTACATTTCCTGTGCCTTTAAACCATATGACTACCCATGCTTCTGGCTGTTCAGGTAGCAAGCAGAACCTTTATGGAAATATCTGTCACTGAATTTTCCCTCTGTATCAGCAAATATTACAAAAATTGCCCTTTTCTGTTGGCTTAGCAAAATATTTACACCTCCTCATATACCAGTGCTTTTTTTTTTTTAACAACAAAGCAATCTATCACTGAATTATGTAACTTTAGACTTTTGCTCAACTGGCTACCTAGTAGCCTCTTGGAAGTTGAATCAGACATGGTACTGTTCTTGCCAGATATTCTAACGTTGGCTGTCAAATGCGGGAGATCCAAAATTCAAACAACACAAGGTTGTAGGCTATGTGTCATATATGTAAATTGCCGTTGTTCAGTTCACGAAGAACGGCTTCACCTTCCACCAAGGGAAAACAATAGGAGTGATCTGGATTGGTTTAATTTCTTGACACACAGCCTTTTGTTCCCATAATGCATGTTTGTGACACCTAGCAACCCATGCCATTTGAGGTCAGGTGGGTCAGCAAAGCCCATTACATTACAATGAACCTGAAAGTTTCAACCTGCATATGAGAACGATTTTTGGAATCGAGGTGGGAGATCTGAAGCTGGCACCTTTGGATAACCTCTAATCACTTTTTCATATTTTTGGACAGTTTGATACTTAAACTACATGCTCCCAAAACTCAGATGTGTGAACATGAAATTTAGGTGGGATGATTGATCTCAAAACTTTTGTTAACACTGAATAGTTTAAGCAGTGCCGGGCACTGGGTTTGTTTGCATGGGCATGATGATGAACCATGTCATTGTTTGCACAGTTATTAGTCCATGACCCCTGGAAACAATTGAGCTATTGACAAGGGTCACTCACAGTCAAGCATTAGCCGTGGAGAGAAGAGTGGGCCAGTTCAGACTAATCACTACCATTGTTTTCATTACTTTCAAATTCTCTATTGATGTAAAAACAAATTAACATAATCCACTTACTGGTCCCCAAATATGGAAAGCTGCATGTTAACCCACATCCAAACAAACCAAGTGTGGTGTTCCCAAGTAAAAAAAAAAAGTCGAAAGTTAAGCCACAAAATATACCTTTGTCTAATGACAACATCACAGAGGTAAAGCTATAAGTTTATTTCACACAATAATTAAATTACAGGACAGAAGAAATGAGTATGTGTCATATTACAGCCATAAATGCGCAAGAACTTGACAACTTTATCTTTCAATGCGATTTTCTCGGAACTGTTTTTTGCTCAACCTCTGCAATATACATCTGGTCTCACAAACATACGAATTGCCCTATCACATTTAAGTCAATGAACATTTAAAGAAAAATATATCCAGGAACGGTTCCCAGGATTTGTTTTTCTGACGACTATTTCCGTGACTTTTGGAGCAATTTAGAGAAGGAAAATGAACACCCTGTCAGGACTAATTAAAAAAATTTAATAACTTTTTATTTATGCTATTTCAGGATTAACCATTGAATTCAATCCTGGACATGGATATATATTTTAAATTTCTTCTCATTTCAACTGGAAAAGACAATTTTGTGTGACTTCTGCACGAAAAATGTGAAAATCCTACCAAGTTAGAAAGAATGCTATAAATCTCCAAAAATTCAAATCCTGCAAAAAAAACCACTATGGATACAAATCTATGGATATGTAGTAATCAGAAAATATATAGGTTTAATGTGCTTTTGAAAAAATTAAATTGGTAATTGCGATCCAAAGTTGCTGGTCTCACTGCACACTAACTTCACAGCTTCCACCTTAAACATCGACTTTGTATGCAAAGACTTAAAATATTTGACAATAGGGCATTGCTACACTTTATACACCACCCTAACACAATTATCAACATGCCCGCAAGCCAAACTCTCGTACCCTTCTCTGTCACTGAGGGGTATTAGGGTTATGTCATTTGTAAAGAATAAAGTTCAGTATAGAATAACTATTGGTCTTTTTTTATCTAGCCTACTTCTTTTACAGCCTCCCCTTCAACTAGATTGCACTGTTGACAATCAAACAATCATTTCTCTTTGCATTGGAGCACTTTCGCTTGCAAACATCCTTTTCAAAGGATTACGCTGTATTGAACACATTATTCAATTCTATCTTACGTCTTCTCGCTGTCTATTGATGTCCACCCGAATGCTGGTCCTAATACATCTTCTCAAAACCGGTTCAAATTTCGTCACTCAAATTTTGGCAGCATAAAAACTGCTGGTAAAATTGCAGAAATTCCACTTCTAGCTCAATCTGAACTTGATGTAATCACTATATCTGCAACATGGCTTAATGAGAGCTACCCTGACCAGCTTTTGCTGCCCGTCTGCAGAGACAGCCTTGCAGGCAGATGTGGCGGGGTCATGTCATTTGTAAAATCCTTACTTCCGTGCCTCAGATGCTTTGACCTTGAAAGCCACAACAGCGAATGTGTCTGGATAGAGATATCCACATAGCGTGGTAAAGTACTTTTTGGAAATTACTATCAGCCGCCTGGCCAGTCTACTGAGGTACATGATGCCTTCCTGGAATCTCTGGCAACTTCTGTGGCAGCAGCTATTGAATCCAATCCATATATCCTTATAGTCACTGGTGACTTTAATGAAAGGCGTGAACAATGGAACTCTGCACATTCCGAAAGTGAACTTGGTTTATCTCTTGTAAACCTGGTATCCCAACATAACCTTTCTCAAGTTATTGATGAGCCTACCAGCACCAAAGAATATTCAAACAGCTTATTAGACATAATTATCACAGATTCACCTGGTCTCATCTCAAATAGGGGGTGTTCTTGCCCCCGTGTCTAACTCTGACCATTTTGTGGTATACTGCTCTTTTCCTCTGTCTCATCACAAGGATACATCTTTCAGAAGGCCAGTATGGAACTAGAAAAAGGCCAATTTCCGTGACCTTGCTACCCTCTCTGCAGCCCTGTGGGGACACTGGCCACGAAGTTTACAATACGTGATGGTGTCGTGTCATAATGGTCTGATTTATTTTTATCAACTGCAAAGGATTCCATTCCTTTCAGGGAAATCACTATCCATCCTGGAGATAAACCATGGATTACCTCTGTAATTAGGAAACACATTGTTCAAAGAAAACGAGCATGGAAACACTTCAAGTGAGTATCCAATAGTCCATGTCCTTATACCTTATGACATTAACAGGAAAATTAAACCTCTCACTAAAATCTTCAATCTCTCTCTACACGTTTCCGATTTCCCTGACTCCTGGAAGAAAGCAAATACATGCCCCTTGTTTCAGAAGGGCAGCAAGTAGATTAAAAGTAATTATCAGCCTATATCTTTGCTGTGTAACGTCTCCAAAATCTTTGAATGATTGGTCTTCAATGCCTTTTTTGGATACCTAATGGACAACAATCTACTTACACCCAAGAACTCTGGGTTCAAAGCGGACGATTCTACAATTAACCAACTAGTATATATTACCCATAACATTTTTTATTGCATAGAACATTCCAAAGAAAGGCGTATGGTTTTTTTTAGATATTTCTAAGGCTTTCAACAGAGTTTGGCATGCTGGCCTCCTTTTTAAGCAATGTCAGCCAGGTATCTCTGTTAACTTTGATTCATGGATCGCAAGATATCTCTCAAATCGATTTCAACAAGTGGTCATTCATGGCCAAGCGTCCTCTTGGTTGCCTATTGAAGCTGGTATACCCCAGGGATCCATACTGGGTCCATTTCTCTTTTTGGTGTACATAAATGATCTTGTTGACGATCCTTTCTGTGGTGTGAGGCTTTTCGCTGATGACACATGCTTGGTAGATATCATTCAAAATCCAACGGAATCTGCTCACCACTTAAATAGAAACCTTCTACATATCCAAAATTGGGGAAAATTATGGCGTGTCAGCTTCAATTCCTTTATCTGTTGTCTTCACTGCCAAAATCATTAAACCTCACCATCCACTTGTTCATCTTGGTCCATCAGCTATATCTGAGGCCCCCTCCCACACCCATTTAGGTATAACTCTTAGCAGTAATATATCTTGGCATACTCACATTACCCGAATCCTTAATAAAGCCAACCAGAACATTGCTCTCCTTCGCAGGTTTAAATTCAAACTTTCCCAAAAAACCCTGGTCAGGCTTTATTTCTCTATGGTTCGACCAATTCTGGAAAATGTATCTTCTTCAATAACTGTGGTCAAGGGCTGTCAGATTTACTTGAATCTATTCAGTAGGACGTGGCAAACATATGCACTGGTGGCCTAAGACACTTCTCATATTAAACTTTTAGAAGAACTCGGATGGCCTACCCTTGCTAATCGTCGCAAGTATTTCAAATTAATTTTGTTCTACAAAATGACCCATGATCTTACTGCTTCTTATCTAACCAATCTGCTGCCACTTCCTAACTTTGGTCGAGCAACACGTCAGTCTAGACCCATACACAACATCCAGAGCAGGAATCTCCGTTTTCACAGCTCTTTCCTCCCTGATCCTGTCAAACTTTGAAACAAGTTACCTATGGACATTAGAGATTCAATCTCGCTCCAAATCTTCAAATCAAAACTCAAGACAACCCTGCTGGCTGTGGACAATGTCCCCGACCTTTTCTCCTATGGGCTTCGTTTTTCTAATATCTGCCTAACCCAGCTGCGGCTAGGCTTCTCCAGGCTAAACTTTGACCTCTGTAAAGTAAATATAATTCCAAGTACTACTTGCTCCTGCTCTTTCCCAACTGAAGACGTCACTCATTTCTTTCTTTTCTGTCCTAACTATGCCTCCCCTAGAAAGAAACTATTGGACAATACAATACCTCTTTTAGCTCCTGGCGTTCACCCTGAGCTGATAATTCGCATAGCTAGCAAAAGAATGATTCATATATTCTTCTTTGGCAGCAAAGAACTACCGGATCTTCTTAACATACAGTTATCTGACTTAGTACAAAATTATGTAGTTGAAAGCAGACCGTTTGTTTTCTAACCCTTTCATAATCATGTAGTTTTATCCTCTCTTCACTCTTAAGTCATTGTGACCTATGACCTACTGACCAAATTATATAAGAAACACACTATCTATGCTGTATATCTTATGATGTACAGCTATAAGTTAACCAAAATGAAAATTAATTATATGTATTTATTGATTTACTGGCGATAATTACGCATAGCTCCTACTGTCAATAGTGAATATTATGCCAAGTGTCATTACATTACATTATATTCTCAATCTGTGTCTTTCAATGTCCTATTGACCATTGATATTTTATATAATGATATCACTATTTTCTCATGTATACATTTTTATGGTAACATTGTTTCTAATGTCTTGTGTGTTTTGTATATATAATTTATTGTGTGTCTCTCCGTGTCAGGATAACCCATTGTTATTAATAATTTTTGTACTATAGGGTTATCTAGTATAAATAAATATGTTTAAACAAACCTTCTATGCAAAACTTTAACATGAAAAAGTGTAGCTCTCTCAGTACAAGCTTTATGGAGTGAATCACTAGGCTGTTCGATGTGGTCACTAATGGTAATGTTTAGTTAACCATTCACAGTTAAAGCCTCCCTGGATGTGTCTTTACAGGTGGGCAGATTGTATCACAGGTAACTGATTAGAAACATTATATAGTGTGTATATGTGCAGGTTAAAGCTATAACAGGGTTTAAGGGATTAAGTTCCTTAATGGCCTGAGCAGATGTCATTTGTGAGCAAAGTCAGTAAATCTTTTTTATCTTTGAAACGAGTATTTCAGAAACAAATTTTTACAAGACTTGATAATTTTGAGCAAGCCTCACTCAAAACTGGATGGATGAATCTTTGTGAAATTAACGGCTGTATAAAGACAAGAGTATAACTTGGGTCGCCATTTTGTGTTTGGCAATATTCCAATTTTAAATGCTACTTTTTGAGCTCCAAAAATGGAAAACTTTTTTTTTTAACTTTGAAAACACGCTTAAAAATGCAATAACATGCATTCCTTTAAACAGAAAACAACAACAACAACAACAACAAACAACAACAACAACAACAACAACAACAACAAAAAATGCTACAGAAGTTAAACTGTTGTCTTAACATGACCGTTGATTTCAGGTTTTTTATGCCCCAAGTTTTGTTGTGATCCTTTCTCAAAGTGTAAATCAGACCCCTTTAATAAAATGCTCCTCAAATTTTACAAATTAATCTTAGAATATCTATTTTTACATGCAAAGAAACTACACATATTGATAACACAAAAAATATATACATCGATGGATTGGTATACAAAAACAGACACACAGTGGCAATTTTGTACTACTATGTTATATGCACCCTAAGTGAGAGCGGCACCTTAAGCACTTATAATGTATGAATGGGAAGGAGTACATTTACAATTTATGTGTTATCTTTTAAAATCATGGATCAAAAGAGATTATGAATCTCAACTATACTGAGTGAAAGAGTAGATATCTCCATTGTGTGTAATTCAAAGGAGGTTTAGAACATCACATTAATTATCTCACAATGTAATGCTGCAGAATTAGTCAGTAGAAGTACTGAACATGAACAATAAATTTGTGCCTGTGAATGTTTAATGCATTTGATTGATAACCCAGTTCGATAATGCGAATCTGCTAGTTTGGGTTCCTTGTGGTGAACATGTCCATGCTCAAGTCAACACTTCAAAGAGAAATGTTGACTTTTGGAGGTCTTGCCTTGCTCTCCACTTAAAGAGAACTTGTTGCCTGGCAACCCTAGCAATCTTCTAATACCTTGAACTGCACTATTGAGCCACTAGATGTCATTAGCTACGAAAGCAGATAGTTGTGTTGCACAACAAGCAAGCCACACCCTCAAGTGAACTTTTTTGCCATCAGATGTCCCAAGCTACCGGACACATTTTTGTGGGTTATGAAGTTTCAAATAGCCCTAATTGCATAATTTGCAAAATATTCCCTCCTGTTTGTAAAAACGCTCGATTTCATATATAGATCTAATATCATACCAAGTTTGGAGTTCCTAAGTGTAATAATGTCCGAGAATATTTTCTGAAAAAATTGCTGGTAAAGAAGAAGAATTGAAGGAATTGGAAGAAGAAAGGAAGAAAGATAAAGAGATCCAACAAAAGCAGAATGTCTGTGCTGGAACAAAGACATGAAAAGTAACTGCGTAGGCAGAATCAAAGTGCATGAGATAATAAATGTACGACATACGGAACCCTATACCAAATGATATTGATACTACAAGGTACTTTTTTAACTGGGACACATGCTGGCTTACACAAACGAAAAAAACGCATGTTCACAAAGAAACCAGGAGACTGCATGGTTTAGCAGCGTTACCAATGATATTGGACAGAGCATACACAATGATGTCCCCATACATAACAAATTTCAGGAGAGAATACGTCATTTGCAACGCGGTGAAAATGTGATCATCTTCCAATATCCAAGTATTTTAAGAAATGCAATGCTCATTTTTAGATGTCAGTAATTATGCAGGAAGACTGTTACATACGGCAGTCTTTTCATTGTTTTGTATTGATTTTTGTAGAGGCACCTCGCTCAACGTGTTTTCTCCTCTGGGAGCCTTCTTCACCTTTTGTCTCAAACATCAACGTATGTAATAATTGAAAATAAAATACAATTCCGGCCAATTCAATTCATTTTACTTTTTGCGATAAACTTGAGATGATACAAGGACAAAAATAAAATATTTAACAATATACAGTGGTGATCTGAGGGCAAAACAAACCATTAGGAAGGGAAATATGTTAAGGACTCCAGCAAAACGACAACATGAGCCATGTTTATTTCTTTCGTGTTTGGTATTCAGTAATATGCCCAGAACATTCACGGAGAGGTACGGTTGG